>JAVSBS010026860.1:0-64796 GCA_033124195.1 Coracias cyanogaster | reverse complement strand
GATGTACCTTATACAAATCTCCTGGTTAGAGCTCAGTTTTTCTTATTGCTATGTATGCATGTTTTTAGAGTGAAAGAGGGAAAGTTTTAATTGTAAATTTCACTACTGACTCTGTAGTATATTAAACACTTAAACCTGGTGTTTTCATTTTTAAACCATTAGTCTTTTGCTTACCAAAATACCAGGGTTTGTTTCTCTGAGATGTAAAAATATTTTTTATACATAGAGAACAACTAGTATTTGAAAAAGTGACAGATGAGTATTTTGCACCTGGCCTATTTTACTTCAATATTTTGAAGCAATTAGGACATATAATTCATATACTTTCCTGAAATTATGATATTCTTATTTCTGTTTTGTATTTTGTGTCTTTACTACCAAACAGTTTGTAAGCTAATTTGTGATGAGAAATGCTTCCATCCTCTTCTTTCACAGTTAAGCTCTTTTCATCACTTTGAAACTTGTGGAAGTGTTTAAAATATTTTAGTTCACAGTAAGAAGTCCCTTGCTCTTTGAGACTGCATTGAAAATAACTTTGTACTTGATGTTTTGAGACTAATATTAAAAAAATCATGCATTTAAAAATACACACAGAGCTGCATTGAAGAAGGAAATTGGGTAAACATTTCTGATTTTTACCCAATTTAAAAGAGTAAAGAATCTGAACTCATCCTCAAATAGATTACCATATCTGTGGTTAGCTTTTTTTAGCTCATAGTTAATTATTGTCTTGGTTATTGATCCTGGCTCCCTCACTAGGTGGAGCTGTGAGCCAGTTTTGGTCTTGCAGACTGAAATAGTATGAGTTTATTTATTGGCTTCAGATCCCAAGCATTAGATTCTGTTTAAGGGAAATGGAAAGGTTTGTTTTAAAAACTGTATCAGTGAAATGAGACCAGGTGTGGTTAGTGGTGGCACAAAAGCAAAGTGTTTGCTGTTAATGTTCTTAGTAAGATGAGTACTTTGACCGTTTAAAATCTTAACATGTATTTTATAAGCTCATAAAGTTCCAAAACTTGGTATGTGAGATAAAGTGAGCATTGGACAATTCATTGTGCTGTTTGAAATTTTGTCTGAGTAAAGAATAATGCATGTTTTTCAAGTCTTTGTTTCTCAGCCGCTTATTTAAGAACAAAAGGTCTCCTGTCATTTGGCATGTGTAAAGCAGTGAAGTTGTTTGTAGAACAGAAAAAGCCTGGAAAAATGCAATTAACACCCTTTTTTGTTTGTTTTCCCATTCAGATTGTCCCACATGTGGTCAGCTTGGTCCATTCCTTCAAAAGAGATGGCTTACCTTCCAGTACAGCCTTTTTGATGCAGTTGACTGAGTTGATACACTGTATGATGTATCATTATTCAGGATTTCCAGAGCTCTATGAACCCATTCTGGAAGCTGTTAAGGTATATTAGCAATATTAAGAGGGTGACATGATTTTGGTTTGTTTCCCCAAATACGAGAGCCATAATCCCATAGATCTAAATGCTTTAAACTTCCACTAGGAGAAAAGGGCTAACACCACAATCTTGTAAATTCTGACTGTTTGGAATATGTTTGAAAAATTACCTGGAGTGTCTGTGGTAGGATAGGTTTATAGCAGGCTTTAAGAAAAGCCTGAAATAAGAGCCTTTATTAAAAGTACAATCTAACTTCTGAAGCCTCATGTAGCTATTAACATACTTTTGTGAGGTTTATTGGAGGCTTTTCTGTTCAACTCAAGCTAGAAACTGTAACCGTTTAAATGTAGGTTCAGAGTGCTGATAATATTGAAGAGAAGTAGGTTCTGAGCAGTACTTGGCATGGTGTTGATCTTTGGTTAGCTCCAAAACACCATTATTAAGCACTACATCTTAATACTGCAGTCGGTATTACATGCCTCTGTGGGTAAAAGATGCTGGCCTGTGCTGTTTCAAAGCAAAATTAGGCTTTTTTAGATAAATATTGAAGTGCATTATGCATTCAAATAAGAAAGAAGAAAAACAAGCAAGCAAACAAAACCTCAGAACAGATAAAATTGGAAAAAAGTACAAAGCAACGAAAAAGACAAACAAACCACTTTAGCATTACTGCCTGATTTTACAGCTGTAGTATTACAGTTAAGTGTTTTGGTGCTCTAAAAAGCCCCTGTCAATTCCACATACTTTGGACTTTATTCTTTTATTCTTACATATTTATTTGACAGAGCAGGAATGTATTTCTAGCAGAACAGAGGATGCTTTAGGGGTCTGTTAAAGCTTGAAATTTGATATACTTCTTGGTGGCAGAGAGGATTCTGTGAATCTGCCGGTCAAAGGTGATCACCAGCCTTGTATTCCTCCCAATTTGAGAGTTGAGTAAAGAAAACTTTAAAGAAAGCTTTGAGGAAGAGGGCTTGGGGGAGCTTTTTATCTTTTAGGCTTGAGGAATAACAAGACTGTGAAAAAACATGGGAACAAGTGAAGAGATCTGACTGCTGAATGGCAGGACCTATTATAAAAACAAATACAAAAACCTATTAAGTGAGTTTAAATGTTTCTCTTGTAGGATATGCCCAAACCCACTGAAGAGAAGATTAAGTTGATTCTCAGTCAGAGTGCCTGGACTTCTCAATCTAGTTCTTTGCCATCTTGTTTATCTAGACTTTCTGGAAAATCTGAAACTGGGAAGACAGGTCTAATTAATCTAGGAAATACTTGCTACATGAACAGTGTTATTCAGGCACTTTTTATGGCTACAGAGTAAGTCCTTTTTAACAGCTCTTTTTATTACAAATGAACCATTGCATTTGTTTCATTCTTGTTTTTCACTGAATATTAACAAGTCTTGGGGTCTTTCAGCTTGCTAGAGCGGAGTGGATTTCTTTGTACTCACTTACCATTTGCTTTGTTCAAGTCCAGCCCTGAGAAACTGCAATTCTAGCCATTAAAAATACGGATTCTTCTGTACAGTGTCCAAAGACAAGTCACTTTTTCCTCATTGCCCTTTCTCCCTTTGGTATTGTAAAAATATATGGTGATGCTTCTGTTATAATCTGGAAGATTGGAAAAAAAAAATTGCCTATAGCCCATTATTACATATTTAAATGTTTAAAGAAATAGGGTTTTTACATTTAGAACTACTGTACAGTAGGAACTGTACTAGAGCAGAATCCAGGTATTGAAGGGAACTGTTAATATTTTGCTTGCTATTAAAGTGAAGTAATTATCTGAGCTGGAGTGATAACTATGTTGTTATTAGAAGTCTAGCAAGGACTAATGTCTATCTCTTTTTTCAGTTTCAGGAGACATGTTTTATCTCTGAATCTAAACGGGTGTAATTCATTAATGAGAAAATTACAGCATCTTTTTGCATTTTTAGCCCATACCCAGGTATGTCAGTTCATTTCATCTGCTGTTTTTAAGGCTAGATCTATATACCAAAATTTGGGAGCAGACATGCCATGGGAGTCCTCTTGAGTTTATTAAAAATATAAATATTGTAGGTTTGTAGGGGAATGAGTCTACCTCTAAATGTTCAGAAGCTGTGGATGGACTTAAAGAAAACTAGATTTAATAAATGGAACATCTTTTAGAAATGGGCAGTAACAGATTTTCTTTGAGAAGCCAAAATGAAAAAAATCCAAATAAGACCTGGCTTGATATACAAGCTGACTTTATGTAACTTTCTAGGATAAGCAGTGGCTTTCTGCAGTGATTTTTACACAAAATTGTATCGTAGTTCAAATTCTGAAGTGAACTTTGTTAAATGTTCAGAATATTTTGCTAGTGCTAGAAAGACGTAAGACACTTCTCTTTGATTAATAACAAATTTGTTGTGAAGGGTATGAGACTGGGTCACCTTAAAAATAAATTGGTAGTTAGGAAATATGGATGTTCTTCTGAAGAAAGAAAACATTTTGAAGCAGGAACAGTAACTGCTGTTATGCATAACATCTGGTTTACACTCACTACACATTTAATATTTGCCTGCAGGATCCACTACTTTTATCTTTGTACTAGAGGTGATAATTACAAAATGAATGGCGTGCTCTTCCTATGAAGTGATTTAAATGTTTGTGTACCATCTGTTTCACATAGTTCCTGTAGAAGAACAATGTAGTCTGAGGTTCAGTGATCAATATCAAAATAATATAACCAACTTTTAAAGTAGTTTTCATGTAACCTTGTCTGTCCCTCTCTTACACAAACAGAGGGAGGCATATGCTCCTAGAATTTTCTTTGAGGCTTCCAGACCACCATGGTTCACTCCTCGCTCCCAACAGGATTGCTCAGAATATCTCAGATTCCTGCTAGACAGGTACAGTTATTGTGCCATTAATGGGAATGAATCTATAATCTTCTCACAGAGTGTTGAACTCACAGGAGCGGTCATGCAACAGTTCCACTGCATGAGTGGGGACCAGGAATTTTGGGCCTTATTCCTGGCTGTCTCTGCTTTTCTGTATCATCTATGAAACACTTTTCTTCATGGGTTTAATCTGTGGTAAAGCCTGGATACCATCTTGTATTCACCTCATTTAAAGCAGGTTATAATGTTAGCAATGTTCCATTTTCATAGAAATTTAAACTTTGGTGTTAGGTTAGAGTTATGGTCCCGTTCTGTAATTAATGTGGCTGCTGAAAGCAGTTTAGTTGTGCGTCTAGAATTTTGTGTTGGTGGAGACAGCTGTATTTCATACAGGTCAGAGGAGTCATGAAGAGATGTACATGCATTTATAGCCAGTTTAATAAACAAGCTAACTTCACTGTGACAAAGAAAGTCCAAAAATATTTACTTTTAAAATTTATTGCTTCCTCTCTTTAATTCTGGGTTGCTGGGATGTGGCTTAAGCAATATTGCTTTATGACACATTCTACTTCTGGAGAAGTTTATCTTGATAGCGAAATAGTGTTCTCTTTTTTTCTTTTCCCCTATCTTGCATTTCTTTTTTCATTTGTTTTTTTTCTTGCTGTAGCTTCTTAACTTTCTTGGCTACAAAATCCTGACCTTTTCTTTTCTTTGGAAATAGTCTGGCAGTAGATAAATAGCTAGTTGTTCTCATAAAGTCTGACATACAGAACGAGTAAACTGTAGAACTGATTTATTAAGATAATGTAGTGGCAAATAATAAAAATGGCTTTTGTTATTTTTTTAGTACTTGCCACTTCTCCTAGTATATCTATTGTGTTCTATTATAGAAACCCACATTAAAGGCATTCGTACTTCTCTCATACTCTGTTTTGGATAGTACTGGCCTGTGTGGTGCAGCTTGCTTATATAAAAAATAGCTTTTTTTTAATGTAAGACACTTCTAGCCACTTAACTATCTATATTTTTTTTAGCATATTTCGAAAAAAAAATGAAATGGTACAGCAATATTTGTTTGGAAAATAGCACAGCCACTTGGATTTATTTTCCTTTGTCTCCAGGCTGCATGAAGAGGAGAGAACTTTGAAAGCATTGTCTTCAGCAAAGACTTTGGAAAGTACGAGTGAAGAGTCCCAGACACAAGAAGCTGTCCATAAAGCACAAGTATTTGCTGAAGCACCTTGTATAGGAAGTGAAGAGAGAACTCTGATAGAGAAGATGTTTGGAGGAAAATTGAAGACTACTATATGCTGTCTGAACTGCAAAAGTATGTCTCAAAAGGAAGAAGCTTTCACAGATCTATCTCTAGCTTTCTGTCCTCCAGCTTCCTTGGAGAACAGTGGCCCAAAATGTATGGAAAGTTCTGAAGTGACAGATGACTCCGTGGTGCAAACTAATACTTCAGCAATTAGTCTTGCTGGAGAAACTCCTCTCAATAATTTGGAAGTAAATGGTGGATGTGACACAGTAATGAATGAAGGAACCACAAAAGATTTTTCTGCTGAGCCAAACTCTGAGAATATCACAAATTCTGAACTCAACAAAGTTCAAGATCATAGGAATATGTCTCAGAGGCTAGAGGGTAAAAACACCCTGTCAGTTACGGACTTACTGAATTATTTTCTGGCACCTGAGATCCTTAGTGGAGACAATAAGTATTATTGTGAAAAGTGTGCCTCTCTGCAGAATGCTGAGAAAACTATGCAAATCATTGAGGAACCTGAATACCTCATTCTCACTCTTTTGAGATTTTCATATGATCCAAAGTGTCATATAAGGCGCAAAATCTTGGACAATGTGTCTCTGCCTCTTGTTTTGGAACTGCCAGTCAAAAGAGCAGCATCCCCTCGAGCTGTTGTTTCAGGAGGCTGGTCTGTTGGTGTTGAGATTTCTGATATTGGAGAAAATATTGCTAAAAAACTGAAGCCCTCAGGTGCTGATGAAGTGACCTGCCCACAGCTGGTGCCCTACGTGTTAAGCTCTGTGGTGGTGCATTCCGGTGTATCCTCTGAAAGTGGACATTATTATTCATATGCTAGAAATGTTACTGGGTCAGAGCCTTCAGGCCTCTGCAACCAGTCTACAGCTCTTTCTTTAGTTTCTCCTCAGGATAAGTTGTTGACAGAGGAGACTCCTTGTACTGTTGTAGAAAATGAGCTGGACGCTGAGATGCCAAGGGAATGGTTTCTGTTCAATGACAGCAGAGTGACGTTTACCTCATTTCAGTCAGTCCAGAAAATTACCAGTAGATTTCCAAAGGACACTGCTTATGTTCTGTTTTACAAAAAACAAAATAGCACCTGTGGCTTCAACAGCAATTCGGCAAATGGACTCTGGGTAAATGGAGACCCACCCCTACAAAAAGACCTCATGGATGCAATTACGAAAGATAACAAATTGTACTTGCAGGTAAGATAGAAATTGTATATGAAGAACAGTATCCTTAAAACTCACAAGAGACGGTCTAAAAGAAAGACAAAGTTAGATTTAAAATGTTATGGTTTAACATTTATGATTATTTATGATTATAAATCACTAATTTTGCTTCCATCTTGATGTTGCAAGACAGATTTCATAGTAAGGTTGTCACAATTAGTTGGGAAGCATCAAGGAGAATGATTTAAACTCTTTTTGGTTTAAATTTTTAGTGGAGATGCTCTCATAGTTCATTTAGCCACTTGTAATTCTACATAGGAGATGCTTTTCCAACACTTCTAATTCTCATTGCCTTCAATAAATTACAAGAATAGCTAAAATAAACTACTTAGTGGTGTTCTTCCTAGCACATTTTCATTTGGAGTGAAGTTTTATTTATACAACAAGGCTTACTGAAATGCGGGAAACACTAAAATCAAGACCAGATACTAGTGACTGGATTCTGCTTTCCCTTTGCTCTGCATATTTTGCTTCCCTCTGGGACCAGCACTGCCAGCCGCATGTTCCCAGTGCTCCAAGAACTCCACATAGCTGTAGTCACCTCTTTGCTTTTAGAAAAAACCCCCTTGTTCTCGATGTTTCAGCATGGTTTGCTTTGAGCATTGCAGCAATGTGTGGTCCATGTAGAAATGTGTTTTACTGTGCGCTCTTTGAATGGGTTAAGCTATTCCTGTAAGTTCTAGGCCTACTGAGATTATAAAAGCTAGGTAAGTTGAAATGAGAAAACAGCTGAATTTCACTGTGGAAAATCTATTATGGTAGCTTCAGGTATTTTACAAACAAGAGAACTGAGAGGTTTGAATTGCAGCTCTGCTATTTTCAGACTGTGTGGTTAAAGCATGTGTCCCCTAACCATCTCTGTTTATATGCCACCTCTCCTCTTGACTGTACAGGGTAGCACAAAACATGGCTGCTTTAGCAGCTCTGTGTGGTTTTTAATACTAATACTCTGTCAAGAAACCTTGGGTCATTTGCTCACTGCTCCGTATTTCTCTTGTGTGCGTGCCTACATAGAGATACATTCCTTCTGCTATAGAAGACATTTTGTACTATGTAGCAATGAAGCTAAGAGGCTTATCCTATTCTCAGTGCCTAATTGCTGCTTCTGACCAGTATTTCCAAATAACTGGCAAAAAGCTGTGCTTGCAGGTCGTTTGCACTTTGTACTTCATATGATGTGCATCCCTTGCTCATAGTCATGTGCCATGGTACTATGTTGTTGCTCTTTGTAGTAGTGCTTCTCCTCCCAGCTTTTCCCCTCTCTGTAAGGAAGCCTAGTAACAGCACAACAATATTGTAAAAGCTATGTAATAGAACATATATTGTAATTTAACTGCATAGCTGTGCCAAAGCCTCGTGCTATCCAGTAGTTGCAATAAGCCAAATTAAAAAAAAAACAGCATTTCTAGCTAAATCTAGCAAATAATATTAGATGTAAGACTCTAACGTTCTTTTTGTCTACAATTTAAAGATTTTTATTTAATATAGTGTAATCTGCAAATTTGTTCTTTGTGCTCGTGTTCTTTTGTAGTACAGTTACACAGTTTTGTAGTGTAGTTAGGTAAAACTCAACTACCGGGGTTTAAGAAGTAAAAAGTAGCCAGAAAACAGTTCTCTGGAGGGGTGAAAGTGGAGGAGGGAGTAAGGAAAACTCCATTTTTGGTTTGCTACTGTACAGCATTAATCTTTTACCAAAAAAAAGGAAAGAAAAACCAGCCTGGGTACAGTGTAACAAGCCTCTCACTGTTTAGTTTTGAGGAGAAATACAGTTCTAAGCTGAACAGTCTTGCAGTGTAGTTTTTCAGGTAAACAGACTATTTATACAAGGCCTGCTATTTTAATCAAAACTTTCTGTTGATTTCTGGTACTAGAAGTGAGTTCTTCATATTCCTTTCTCATTCCTATTAAATTTACTTAGGTTTTGATGTGTCTTATAGTTAGCAGATAGAGAAGAATACACATCTCTGTCTGTCAGGAATATGGCCAGCATGTCTGTGTAGACCATGTTTTCCAAATAACTTTTAAATCATTTTGGAAATAAGTATGCATTTCAGTCCTTAGTAGTGTAAAATAGTTTCAAACTTAGGCTGTGTTTTTCTAGGAGGACAGGGTAATTTAAACCCACAAGAACTATTTTTAGCACGTGTGAAAGCATACGGACAGAACTAAGTTTAGTTCTTTCATGGTAGTATCATACAAAGAGTCTTCCAGGTTCTTGGCTTAGTTCCTTGCGTTCACCAGGAGGTGGAGAATAGGAACAATTCAAGGTGACCCATGTAATTACTAAAACCCTGTTAAAATTTCCTCCCATTGCCTTTAGGGAGGTATGTAGTGACAAAGTGTCATGTGAAGGAGATGTCAGTATGAGCCTTAGCACCTGAAAGCTTTCAATTTGATTCCTAAAGAAATAAAGCTTGTACAGGTCTGATGTCTTTTTCTTGTCAGTCCTCCACAGCCTGACACCTGTCTTCTCTCCCTCAATTTTTGAAGCTCTTGGCCAATTTGAGAAAGGGATACTAAAGGCGAGAAATTGCTGCAAGGTTTATGAAACTAGTTGGCCAGAGCCAAAATACTGTGTGATACCTCTAATGAGGGAAAAACCTGTGCTCATCCCCTTCTTAGACATCTAAGAAGCCACAGGGGCATTCAGCTGAAAAAGCAGCTGGCAGGAGGCTGTGCTTTCTTGTTCCTGCTACTTCTGCAGGTACTTTTTCCAGCAATTGACTCTGCCTTTATGGAGCGCTTGAGTGTTCCCAAGACTTACTAATGTTAAAACAGAGTTGGCATAGAAATAACACTTGGAAGTTAAAAAGCTGCACTGAATGGAAGCTAAATAGCTTGTCCATCTTTTTGTCTTATCTGAGTATGTTGTTACTCAATGCAGTTGATTGAGTGGGATAAAGTCTTTTAAATAATTAATGTTGATTTAGTGATCTTACCTTTCTATTTGGCAAGCAAGAACAAGGGCATTTAAAAATTGCTAGGATGAAAAGTCATGTGAAACATAGATCAAAAACTGTTTGTTAGCTTTTGATCAGCAGTCTAATTCTTTAGTAACAACCCATGTTACTATAAAGTACAATTAAGTACAAACTTAAGTGGATTTAATTATGATTCATGTGTACTTACTGATGTTCAACAAAATTACACATCTCGAGTTGACTGTGGATGTTCAACTTGAGGTTCAACAAAGCCATTCAGACTTTGGGGTCCAGAAGTTAGCGATGCTGCTTTAAAAGCTTTTTCAAAACTTACTAGAAATAAGCTGCTTCAAAGACTTGAGGTTGACACGTTGGGTTTTTGTTTGCTTGTTGTGTTGTTGTTTTAATTTCTTTATTCTTTCATTTCAGGAGCAAGAGCTTAGTGCTCGAACACAAGCACTTCAAGCTGCCTCAGCCTCCTGCTCTTTCCGACCCAATGGATTTGATGACAATGACCCCCCGGGAAGTTGTGGACCCACAGGTGGAGGAGGAGGGGGTGGGTTCAGTACTGTTGGTAGATTAGTTTTTTGACTATGAAGACAACCTGGAATACACTGGTTCCAAAGCAGCCCAGTACTGCTAAGGACGACTAAAATATTGAACTCTGTCAGATATTGTACCAAGATTTGAGACTTGATCCTTGTTCAAAAGCAAATGGTGGGGGTTTTTTGGTTATGTTTTATTTGAAATAAATAAGCGCATAATGGAAAAAAAAAACTACCTCTAAAAAATTCAGTTGCTTTTATAGTAAGATACGCTTGCCTGAAAGGCAGAAAATGGAGATTTCTTTTTTAAAGTAGTTGCGAATGACACTGCATTTAACTGAACACATCAGTTTCTACTGTCCTCATCCACTGAATGAAGAAAGTTCATTTTTCACTTTGAGGATATTGCTTTATGTGGAAATCCTTTCAGATGGGCTAAACTGCATACATACTCGGTCACTTCCACCTTATTTTCAAATCTCATACATATATGGATTTCCAGAGAGGATGCAATTTATAATGAAGGCAATAACTTAAATGTGACATGATACAGTACTTTACAGATTTAAAATTATTCAATGTATTTCCAGTGTAAGTGTAAAGAAGGAAAAATCATTTATAAATATTTGCTAAGTTGTTTTCCAAACAAGTGCATGTTCTGTAGGAACAATGTTTTTAAATAGAAATTAACTTTGTAGCATTTCTAATTGTTTTAAGGATTTTTAAATTATTTCAGGGAATATATCTGCTGTGTATTGGAAAGGAAGAGATTCTGTATGTGCCTTGCAGTACTGTAACTTAAATTTTCTGAGGCTGCAGAAAAGGGGAAAGATGTAAGTAGTCAATTTTTTTGGTCAGTATTAGCAATCAGTGCATTTGCAGAAAGCTGTTAGGTTTCCAAAACTAAAAATCTAGTAGTTTGAGATGCATAAGTGTAGTGCCCGTTATTTTTATTATTTAAAAAAAAAGCGTATCTAGTGATCTATGATTTCTGTGGCCTGCCTTGCTAAGAAAAAGCTGGTCATGAATATTAAACTGTTTGTGAAATCACAGAGAGGCTACTTGTATTGATCCTTGCTGAGGATCTGTGCTTCTTCCTTTGAAGTTTTGCCTTCTGATTTTGCTTGCAGTGAGAAATTTCTGGTGAGTTGAGGTTTTAACTGTCTGCGGAAGACCAAAACGAAGCTGTCTATGGAGCAGCGATTGCTCGTGTGTTAGGCCAGCAGAGGTGGAGGAGCTGCTCTTTTAGTCTTGGCAGAAACAGCAACTTTTTGATGTGCAATGAGGATAACAGAAGTAAAGGCATTATGCTGTTGAATCTGGTAATTAATTCTTAACTTGAATAATCTTATAGTGAAGTATAAATTTATTTAAAGTATTTTTACAAAATTCTGCACTGTTTTATTGTGGTTTTTTATTCTACTGAGTGACAAAGTGCATCCTTAAAAAGCATGCAAACCTGGAAGGTGTTAGCTTAGCTGTACAGAATAAACAAATTTATTAGAAAAATGCCTTAGAAAGCATAAAATAAGTTGAGAAAATTAAACCTTGTCCATATGATAAAATATATGGAGTTTAGTCTGAAAGGTAGCTTAGCTTGCAAGCTATTTTTATATTACCACTAAAACTATGCTATTTGCTCTGCTGTAGGTTCATACGTTACTGCTCAAGAAAGCTAGAGCAGCTGACTATATTATTTTTTTTAATAGTTTCCAAGCCATTTGTAGTACCTCGGCTTTGACCTATGCTTTCACTGCTATCTCAGTTGTAGGTCTCTGAGCCAGGGGAAAGTTGTGGAAATGGGGAATGTTATGAGACTAGTGTGAGGAGCGTTCTCATTTCGTTGTGCTTGGGTGAGGTCCTCTCGAAAGCTCACTTTGCTTTGAAATTCTGTAACTTTCAGTCAAAGAAGGCTTTTTTTTTTGTATTTCCTTTTAGGCTTCTCTGCCAGTTAGATCTAGTTTTAAAATGTTCCATAGGACGGGTTAACTTGGCTTCTCTCCCAAATTTTAAGGACACACTAAAAAGCTGTTGACTGATTGCGTTATAATGGGAGTGTGTTGTCTCTCTGTATCAATCTACTGTTCATTTTAAAACACTAGTAAGTAGGAGCAGGGCCAAGTGTTTTTATTCTGTATGAAATCATCATTTTGTAAAGGTCAGGTTTGGTTTTATGTTCTCACAGTAAAAATACACATTATGTAGCTGACCTAAGAATAACGTGCCATATGAGTTTTGTGTACCTGTTGTACTATATTTATTTCATGAGCTCTTCGAAGGCTTTTCTACACCCTTGTTTGCCTGTTCTAAATTAGGTGTTAAATACGGAAATTTTGTACAAGAGTAATGCCAATAGGGTTGGATCTCCTTCGGTGTAAAATGATGGTATGTCTCAAACTGAAAATAACTTCTTTCTTTCCCCTTGTTGACTTCTGTTGTCACAGTTGCTTTGGATTTTACAAATAGGTATTCTGAATTTTGAAATCTCTTTGCAAGTCTGCTTGCTGACCTGACAGCCATTGTAGGCCAGTTCATACCTACCTTGGAAGGCTTCAATAAAGCTAGTGAAAGTGGAGCGGTATTTCATGCTCTGAAATGTACACCTTTTTTCATTGTTTACAGTAACGGTGTTGCATGCTCCTGTCTATTGGACATAATATGAGAGAACAATGTACATACGGTACTCGGATTGCTGTTACCTGTGAATGAATGCTGGATGGTTTTGTTCATTGACCTTTTTGGCTCCATTCTTAATCTGTTTTCTATCTAAGTGGAATCAGTAGAAAGATACAAAATACATAATACTGTTTCTGAAGCTTAGGGGTTTTTGTTCTTTCCTTTCCCGAAGGATACACTACTGTACTAAACTGAAGAATGGTATGTCTTTTAAAATCATATTTCCTTTTAACGAGGCAGATTGTGTTTTGGTCTCTGTTTTAATGGTTGGTGGAGTTGTATTAACTCATTTTGTATTAACAAAATGAATCCATAGGGTTCATTTTGTACAGTGTTTTCATGTGGAGCATTACAGTGGATTGCTGTGAATGTCACCCCATTAACAAGTGATTACAGATCTCTACAAGCCCATTTTTCCAGGATGAGGAAAGAAAAGGCTTCTTTGGATAACTGAACACCTTCTGGCTGGCTCTATTTCCCTCCCTTGTTTTTTCTTTTTTTTTTTCCACCCTGCTCTGGAAAGTTAAATATTTATGTTCTGTGTGTTCATGAAGTTTTAATATCATGGTAAGCCTATTTTATTTTTTTTATCTGTAGCAGTAAGGTTGTTTATGGAGTCAGAATACTACTGTTTTTCTATTAATGACAGGCTAGGGGCAGAAGCATGGGGAGCTAAAGGAGTGTTAGAACAAAAGCAAGTGGGTATAATCTATCTGTAAATAAGGTTTAGTTTAGAAACCAAGTTCTTTAATTACTAGCGCTAATCTGGAACAGCCTTCTGGGCAGAGACCTGCTTTGAAGGAAGAGCCAAGTATATCTATGAAAGAAATTAAATGCAAGGTGGTGTCTGAGTAGTAGGCAACTAGACTTGATAAACCAGAGGTTCTTTCTAGTCCCTTCCTAGTGTTTTGCTCTTCTGTTGGACCTCCCATCTTGACAAATGGCTAAATTTTGTTCTTAAAGCTGAAAAGCTCTAATTTAGGGGAGTGAGGCATAAAAATTATGTAGTGAAAAGTGGAAGGTAGGAAGACTTGTGATCCAAAGAAATGTGCTCAGTTTCTAACACAAGGGTGATTCCCTGGTTAACAACCTGCTATGGGATCTAACGGGTTGCAGCACTTGGTATCTTCAGTAGGTTGTAATTGATTGTGAATTATTGGATGTTTTCTATGGATGAGCAAATGATCTATGATCTAAAAAAGAGATCAGAATAGATACTAGAAACTTTCATGTTCCCTAGAGCCAGTCATCACAGAACTACTGTAATCGGAATTCATAGCTTTGAGTAATATGCTTTTAAATCACATGGGCATCAGGTCAAATGGAACAGCTGAGTGCCAAAAATTGTGTGACACTGTTTGGCTCATGTACAGCACTGTCTTCTATGTGGACCTCAGAACTAGCGAGCAATGGGGTTAAAGAGACTTGGGCTGCAAGTAGAGCTCTGGCTGTGAGCAGTGTGCTGGCTGTGATGTGTAGCGTGACGTTGGCTTACCACATACGCTTTTTATTTTTTAAATGCACGTGCATACCCGTGTTCACTGGGAGTCTTCATTTTGCTTGAATGAAAGCATCCAGATCAAAGGGAAATGAAACTAACCAGAGTGAAGCAGAGAAGAACCTTTTTAAATACAACATCCTGCTTGCTTATTTAAAACAGAAGTACTTTTTAAAGTCTGCTGGATTCTAGGTAAATATGTGGATTCAGGATACAGGCTGCTTCTTCCTTCTGTGTGTTTTGGGTTTTCCAGTGCGGGTAATATTTTTTAGGAATCATTTGTAAAAGTGCTGGAATGGAGATGTCTAAACTCAGAATCTGCCATTGCTACCCGGGTAAGCAGCATACTACCACATGCACAGAAATGCTGGGATGCTTGCTGGCCGGCTTCCCCAGGCACGAACTTGGAGGAACAGCTGCCACCTGTGAACTGTGCCTTGCTGGGTGGCCGTTTGGTACCTTCACCGTCATCTGCATCTGTGGGTGGCCAAAGACACCTATCCTTGGGTGTGTGTCTCTGCAGCAAGGGCTGCAAGAGGAATCCGAGATGTTAACAGCCAGCCTCACAGTTCAGGTGCTAGCTCCAGTGGGCCACACTCCCAACCCTCCTCAGGGACACCGCTGGGCCTATAGCAGGTGACTTGGGGACCCCTTGCAGTGCTAAGAGACCAGCACCTGTGACAAGAAGCATGCAGAGGTTGGGTGGTTGCAAAGGGAGTCGGTGTGTGGGAAGGAAGAGCAGGGCCATGGTGAAGGAGAAGTGCTGGTGCAAGACTAAAATAAGACTACTGAAGGGCAAAAAGGAAAGGAGGGCTCTAATCTGATTAGAAGTTGTGTATGTTTTAGTGATAGTTTCATATATCTACTATAAAGTTTTAACGTTATTCCTCCAAAGGATGCTGTCAAAAGTGCTTTGTTATCCAGGCCTAGTCCTTCAAAAATTTCCATTATTTCAGCATGTTTGAGGGGGAAAAAAGACTCAACAGGTGTATTGAAAATATAGTATTTTAGATTGACATTAAGAAATGAATTCATTGGCAGCATATGTGATTGGGCTAGCAGCTGTAGTATCATGTAGCATCCTTGAGGCCAGTGGTCTCCAAACATTTTTTGATTGCATGCCCCTATCAGTAAACTAACCGTGCACCCAATATATGTATATTTATTTATAAATTATTTATATAGTACAGCCCTAATATATATATTATGTACATACACAAGAGTAGAAGTTGAAAAAGTATGAGATAAAGTTGAAATAAACACTATTTAAAGATTATTTAATTTTATTTATGAATAGTACAAAAACTACTTTCTTCTTCCACCCAAATGGGTCATTTTGACCTCTCCCTCAAGTGCGTGCACCTCACATTGGAGGCCACTTCTCTGGGCTCTAGTCCTGAGATGAGTTTTAACTTGATGGGAGCAGGCATCAAAATTGCTCTTTCCTAATAATGATTTCTTCTACTCAGTGAATATAGACTGTTGTCATTGCATTATGCTGCATGACTGTGTTTTGGATCTGTGTTTATTCAACAGAGTCGTTACCAAATTTGCTGCAAGGGCTGTGAGCTGCTTCGCCACGTTTTCCTACAGCGTGCATTAAACAGCAAAGTAAAAGGTGTCAGCCTTAAGTGGTTTGCAAAGATACAAAGCCATTCCAGTTCTGAGGGCAGAGCGTAAGCCTTGCAAATCATAGGAATGTGTTAGCACTTGGCTTTAAAGGTCAGTACCATTTTTCAACTGACTTTCCCTTTCTCAAGTGTTCTCTAAAGAATTACAATATTTAGTGCTCAAATCCTTAAAAGTTATTTAATTTTCTTGCTGCATCTGTCATGATGTTTGTTCTACTGGACTACAGTTGAAGTTGTAGTGTGCTTGTTCTTAAATCTTATTGTAAACTGGCATAAATGTTTAATAGTATTTCATGTCAGTTTTTAAAAATGGATGGGGCAAATGAGTTTTTTACTGTACATAAAGGCTGCATAAAGGAGTCAAAAATATATTTTAAGTGCCTCAGGTGGTGCCTGAAAGTACCTAAGTTTTTATGCGTTTGACTGAAAGATAGATGTTCTAATAAAATACCACAGTGGTGGGGTTGTGGGGTTTGGGGTTTTTTTAGTTGTAAATTATATCTGTAAATCTTGGCTTGAAGGTTCTCACATGGAAACAGGGAAGGTAAGTCAAGGCAGTGAACTCCTGATGTGGCAACTCAGTCTGGAGAACCGAGTGTAGGCAGTCACTGAATTTCATGTGTTTCAGCTGCAGTGAAGTGAGCTTTCATTTGTGTTGTCTCCTCAGTTGGTGTAACTTAAATCTTCAAAGAAGATGAAATGACCTTCAACTTATTTAATTGATAGACATGATCATTGGTTAAAATGCAGCAGTTCTCAATGAACATGGGAGGTAGGGCACAGAAACATTCAGGGCTCCTGTAAATAAAGACAGGGTTCTTGAAGGCTGTTTTCAACTTTTGTGTATTTCTCAAGTTTCCCTGGACTGCGAGTTGAAAGGAGGTTTTTTGGGTTTGGTTGGTTTTTCTGACTGCAGGAATACCTAGGAGACTCAATTAACAGGCCAGTTAGTCTGTAAATTACTCCTGGGTGGTGAATTGTGTGAGAGGGAAGGGAAAGGTTTGGGTTGCCCTTAGAATGTGTAGTTTGAAGTTGTCTCCTCTAGTTGGCTGCCCACACCTCCCTTTGGCATTAGAAACAGCTGCCTTCATGTGGTCTCAGGATTAAGCTTGGTACTGCCTGTGAGGACAAAATCGTGGGAACCTCCCCTTCATCCAAGACCTATTCAGGCTAATTCTTGACCTGAGGAATTTCACTTTTGCTTAAGAAACTTGAACCTGCTAACTGGCAAGGTAAAGGACCGATGAAGCCGTAACATAAGGGACCTAATAATAATATTTATATAAATGCTTTAGCTGGGACCCTAGCTAGTGGGAGCTGCTAGTTCTCTCTGTGCTTTAAAATCCCAGGGCAGCAAGAGGTGTTTCCAATGGATGAGACCATCAGAACAGCAGCTACGTAGAATTCATCGGGGAAGGGAATTGGCCGCAATATAAACAAGCAGCTAGGTGGATGGTTCCATCATTTGGGTTTGTCTGCTCTGTTGCATTTGGGGATTGGTGTGAATGAAGACGTGTGAGGATAAGTAATACGAATCTGAGGACATGGAATAGAAAGCAAGCAGGCCTCAAGTAGTTAATTTCTTAAAGGTAATTATTAATGTTTCTGTGGATGAAGGTTTGGTTCCTGGAATGGGATCCTAGGTAGTGTTAGTGTGATCTTGCATGGCAGCCTACAAGAGTACTGCTACTCCCAGGGTGCGTTAAGGTCAAGGTCATATATGGGAAGACTAAAATGTTCTTACTACACTAGGCCAGAAATGCACCCTCTCTTCACAGACCACAGACTTAAGTGGAGTCATAGATGAAGAACGTTTCCTTTCATTGCAGGTATGGAGGGACAGAGTATTCCTTTCTGAAACTTCTCATTTTCCTGGGTGCAAATCTAATGTAGAGTTTGTACATTGTGGTCAGTATTTCTTCTCCAGTTGTCCATGTGTAGCGTAAGCCACAAGTTGGGAGAAGCTTTGAGTGAGTGAGTTTGTAACTGCTCATTTGACAAGGCACAAGGCTGCTTTTAAACTCCAAGTCAGCTCATCTCCAGCTTACTTGGTCTCCCTTGGTGCTAAGGATGTGTTGAGTGGAAGGGACCAGGATGAGCTACAGAGTCGCAGCTCTTTCACGTTCCCCAGCTCATATTCTGGGAATGGTCATGGATGCTCAGCTTTGGGGAGGATTTGATGAAAGGAAAACAACCAGAGGCTTTTAAAAATGGAGAAGCTGGAGAGAAATGTGAGCAAGAGCTTCAGCCTGTGTGGGTATGCAAAGCTGTGGATTTCCTACTCGTTGAGACCAAAGGGAAGATGTTTAAGCAAAACCTTACCAATTTCATGTCATGTATACATAAAAACCCTGTGGGGGAAAAGTACAGCAATTACTTGGTCAAGGTAATTGTGATCTATTTGTGTTTCTATTATTATTTGAGCTAAACTAATGCCCAGCCTACCGTCCGTCTGCATTGTGTTCAGACAGGTTTGGACAAAAGTAAATACTTTGTGTTCTGTATTTTTAACTTAATCTCTTTTGGAAATAGTTATTTAATTTTTTCCAGATAATTATTCTGCCTAAATATTCTCCCCGTTCTTTTACAGGATGATACACACCCTCATATAAAATGTTGTGGTTGTGTGTGTAACAAGAATTAGTCCAATCTGATGTGATAGGTGTCTTATTTTAGGTCATAGCCTCATCCTTGAAACCTCCTTAACCCCAGAATTTTTTAGGGCAGATGTTCTTCAGATCACTGGGACCCAGCCAGATTATTCTCTTTTTTAACAAGTAGGAAAAACTGAGGGAATGCAGCCAGAGACTCAGTGGAGTATCACTAAGCAGGGAAAATAATTTGGACCACTTTCTCAACAGCTCACTATTTAGTAGCGGTTTTCTCCAGTTGTGCACTTTCCATCTGGCAACTCCCTTATTCCACAGAATTTTAGGGAAGAATAAGTGATCGTGACACTTGGGAAACGTTTCCTGCTATGGCTTCATCAGTATTGTGTTCTCCCCCTTCACATCCACTCTTCACCTCCTTATGTCCTTGCAGCTGCCTTCTCAAATCCCATGCTAACTTTTGCAGGACAGACTATCTTCTGCACTGCATGTCAGTACAGGGGCTGTATTTCAGTGTTTCATTCTTGTTTGGCTTTTAAATGCTACTGTGATAAACTTAATTCCTAAATGGATCAAACATGGGATAACAAATGTGCAGTTAAACCTGAACTATTGCATCAACATAACTTGATGTGACTCTCAGTAAAGTCTGTTTTGCATGTGAAAATCCAAGCAAGTAGAAGTTAGGGTAAAAGCAGTTTTGTTTCTTCAGCCCTTTGAGAACTCCTGCTGAGAAATCTGTATGGCCACTGGTAGAAGGAAGTAGCATAGCAGATGGTGTGCATCAGGTATTCATAGGGAATTGCATTAAGAGTTTTATGCAGAGGCCAGTCACTACTCATGTCTGTGGAAAGGCTTCTGGTTGCAGGTGCTTGAACCATCAATACTTCAGTGCCAAATGAGGTATTTGACATTTGGCTCTGAATAATGCTGAACTACAGGGCAGCACAACCATTCTGGTGCTGGTGGGGCTTGGTGATGCAGTGATGGCCTGGGGAGAATGGCAAATTATGGCTCTCTTCATTCAGATGTAGCCATAGGCACCAGCTTTGGGGGGAGTGTAACAAAAATGCTGGCTTGATTTTCTTCACCTAGAAGTCAGTGAACTAAGTGACAGCACTTAATCTGACTGCCAAGTAGAGGCTTGCCCTGTATTTGCAGGGTGTGAGAAGCGATGAAGAAAATTTTGTGACTCTTGAAGGCAGAGGAATTTCTGAAATTGAATTTCACAGTAGTTAGCTGTAAATTAATCTGCGCATGTGGACCTAGTATGTGAAGAATGAGAAGGAATGTTTGATTAAAACTACCCTGACTCAAGTATTCTTGTACAGTCTTGCTTGTTTTTTCTGTAATTGACCTACTTCAGATATCAGCTGCAACTTCTGTAGGACTTCTGTACATCCTTTGCATCTCAACACAAGGTTTTGATTTGCTTTGAGTAGCATAAGCTTTTATAAATGTAGACCAAATATAACTTAAATACGAGTGGTTTTACACCACTTTGTTACTGAGGTCCCTGATGTGCTGTATTAACGTTGGAGTAATTACATGTTTATCCAGTAGAGAGCACTAATGACACTGCTATCTTTTAGTTGACGTTCCCATCAAATAATTCAGCGTTATCTTAAAATGTTGCCCTGTGGAGCATTGGGCTGGCGTCGGAGCTGTGGGTTTTTCTCTGAATCAGTGCATGGCTGAAGCTCTGCAATAAATAGTTTGGGGCAGGGGAGAATGTAAAGGAGGAGAACAGTCTCCTGTTCAATGCTCAACTAGTGTTTACCTACAGTTTGGAGTCACAGCCATAGTTCAGCCTCTGCTTTGCCTTGGACAGCTAAGTGAAGGCCTTTAATGTGGAAGTTGATCAGCATCCCTGAGCAGCTGGTGCCAGGACTGGCCAGATAAATGACTGCTGGTGCTACAAGTATCTTAAAGGTCTCAGGGAAGTCAGTGGTATAATCAAGGTAGTTCGTGCCTCTGAGTATGTAGGCAAAATCTTAACAGCAGTGGCTAAAAGCATTTTTATTAGTAATCTTTTAGTGTCTGCCTTTGCTTCAGAGCTAAGACGGATAAGCTGGACATGAGATAGTTCACTGAAGGTGAAATTCTAGAGTCCTCATGGATGATGTAGCAGGAGTGAGAAAGACTAACTTGTCTTTGAGACATCAGATGGGGTTTGTTGCCAGCAGTTCAAAAATAACAATCCCTTTACTTTCTGAGAAAATTAGATGGAGCCAATGAGAAAATATAAACAGACCTATAAAAATGTTTCAGAATAACTTTGGGAGAGTATCTCAAATTTATGTCCTGGGTAAAACGTCTTGCCCCATGCTGCCCAGCAGTCCAACTGCATTTACTTATAATGGCTCAGTGAACTGTTAACCTTGCTTCTGGAGTGTGAAGATGCTGCCTGTAGGACAAAAAGGTGTTTTAATTCTCCATTAGGGTTGTAGAAGAATTTTAATAATGTGACCAGTATAAATTAATCTTTCTAAATATCCAGGCAATCTGAAACAATCACCCTGACAGAAGCGTGAGTTATAGCCATTCATCTTACTCTTGGATGAATTTAAGAATAACTGTCTGGAGGCAATATCTTTATTGCATTATTTGTAAGGACTTAAAGAAGCAAGAGCCACGCTAGGAAGCTGAGCATGAACTTGTAGTATTAGCTCTAGGCTTACTGTATCAGCGGATGTTTGGTTTGAATTCGATTTTGGAGACCACAGTATTATCTGGGAAACAACTCCCAGTTTTTATCCTTGCTACTTCTAATAGAAAAGAACTCGACACCTGGGGAAAAATATCTAAGCACAGGTACGATAGTGGATTTATCTAAATAAACTATGTGAGTTATATAATAAAATAGCATCTTTCTATTTTTAAAAGTCAAATTGATATGGAAAATATGCTTGTTTTGAGAGAATGTTTGCAGTTATAGTTGCTACTGGGACATTTTGTGTATTGGGTTTTGATAATAGGAATCCATTTAATGCAGCTATCACATCAGTTCATTCTTTTTTTCTTTTAATTGCATTTGTCCTAAAATCTACCATCTGGTAACAATCTGCATTAAAATACTGCCCTGCCTGAAATTAATGGGAGTCTTGCCATGGACTACAGCAAGTCCAGGATTTCACTCTGCTCTTCATCTTGCATGACTATTGCTATTCAGGGTGTGGCAAATATACTATATTCTGCATCCTGATTTATGCGAGCATTTGCTGAGCAGATGTTAGGAAGCTCAACTTGTTCATTTCAATCCATCTCTGCTATAGCAAGTGAAAAAGTGAGGCCAGCTTGGTCTCAGGTGTGATTCTGTTCACTTGGGATGCCTACAGAGATTTGTTTCTGATGAGTCAGAAGCATAGTGCTGGATTTTATAAATGCAGCTATAAACTAAGCAAGGGTTTATTACCTCTGCTGTTGAGAGCGAGCTGACCAAGCCAAGGCTGCTGCTATGAGAGCAGCCAGGGAGGGGGTGAGCAGAGGTACGGCTTAAAGAGAATGGGGGCCAGGAACGTGTGTTTGGCTTCTAGTTGAGCTGCTGACATGGTGCTCATCCTTCTCCAGATCATCACCTCTCCCTGAAGTGGGGTCACTGCTTAGGCACCTGTGGTAAGGGAGAATGCCTTTGTGTATCAATCACTTGAGTTCCCATTTCCCAGGAGAAGGCTTAGCCTAAAGATACAAAATAAGATTAGTCCTTACTAATTAGCTTAAAGGAACAGTAAGAAAAACCTACCTTGCCAATCTCTTTACTTTTTTTTGGTTGCAAAATACCTTGTGTACTTCATTAGTTCAATAAACTTGTATGGGAGGGCGAGTGTTTGTCAGAAACCCAGTTTACAATGAAGATAAAATAAGAACACATAACTGGCATATCTTAGCCAGAAGCCACTGCGGGAGTCGCTCCCACAGCTATGTCTGGTGCTCGCCAACTCCTACTGAGCCTGGTATTTTCCCATTGCATTGTTTTTACTGATAGCTTCCATTCAATAATAGCAGAAATCTTTGCAAGGGTGAAAGAGATTAACACTCTTGGTAATTGAGTAAAGAAGCTCCAAGTGATTTCCACAGCCACTGAAGAATGTGTAGCCTATATGATAAAGTAATCTCATGATTTTATCTTTGCTCGTTACTGAAAACGGTGAGCATTTTATCCCATGTTCAGATATAAAGTAAGATCTTTCCTGTTTTGAATCTCTTTAGGGGAGGAGCAGTAAATGAGGGCGGAAGGCTGCCAGAGATAATTACTAAAATGCCCAGCTCATGTAGATACAGTCACAAGACAAAGCTGTACAGGGTTTTCTTTTACAAAGCATGGAGTAAGTTTCTGTGAGCAATAATAGTAAGAAAATAAAGCAGTAATAGAATAACACCCTTTTCCTAAAGTCTTCCAAGGGAAGACTAGTACGTGACAACAAACTGTTTAAATATTATTGCTGTTTAACTGGGAACTCCTGATGTAACAGCCATGGCCAAAAGCTGAGCTCGATTTCTTGCCGGCGAAGAGTGTGCGTGAGAGAACTTGCCGGCTCTGTAACATCCCCCACTGCAGAGGGATGTTGTCAGCCTCCGGCATTCAGACCCTTTAGACCCCCACCGTTCTGTGAGTGCAGAAGAGCCACAATAATAAATGTTTCCATCTGCTTCTGGTTAGGAGTTTACGTCTCATCCTATCCTCCACAGTGATCCATGCACTTGAGAGAGCCAGGCGTGATTATTTCCATTAACAAGACCCAAGATCACACCCTGAAAAGCCCCATCTGTTCCAAACCTGCTGGAGAGTGCCTGCTGAGCAATGCAGGTCACTGTAAGATCAGCACGCTGATGTCCTGGGTGCTGATGAGGTCCTCTTCCCATACCTTGGCGGTGTTGCGGTCCAAGCCCTCTGCAGGGTTAGCCCTGGCAGTCAGAGATGGTTGCCCTTTTTCAGGTATGGCTTTCTGCAGCAGGTGTGATTCACTGTGGCCACAGACCTGTGCAGCAAACATAGATTTGCATATAGGAGCCAGAATTTGTGTGAGTTGGACCTTGGCTTTGGAGCTGTGTGGCAGAAGAGGTACAAGAACCACCACAGGCTCTGAAGGTTTAGTGTGAAGCATTCAGCTCCTCCAGTGAGCTTTCCTCACTTGCCCTGCTTCTGTTTCCCTCCCCTCCAGCCCAGTCATCCAGTTCAGGTAATTTACGCCTACCTACTGGAAGGAAGGAAGGAGAGATGATTGATGGTGTTGTTTTTAGCTCTTGCAAGGTGCTCGGAGGCTGCAGTGGTGACTGCCAAGTGAGAACCTAAGCCTATAAACACCTGCAGATCTTGGTCATGCCTCAACCATTTGTGCATTCTCTGGGAAGATTAAACACGTGGGAATAAAGCTTCATGCTACATCATCTCATTCCTGAGTCTACTTAATATTTGATTAATGCAGAGATAGGAAGTTGGTGAATGTTCAGTTAATAAGCGTTTTTACATTTGGGGCTGAAATATGCAGTTTACATAGAAAGTAATGTGATTTCTGGAGGAGTGCCTCATGAGCTCTTTGTAAACTGCAGTGTGAGGGACTGTGTGTACAGCAGGGTCTGGTGAATACAGCTTTACACCTCCTTTTTAAATCTTAATTTTCTGTGCATAAAATCAGGTTATTGGCAAAATGAGTGCTAAATAGCAGCTCATACTTTTGTTGAAACTTTTTCTGTTGTTGAAACTACCATGTTAGGTTTTTTTAAACAGAAAAAGCCACTCAGACTAGCATGCCAGTACTTGCATTAAGGTTTCTAAATTCCAGTGTATCTTTTGGTATGTTCCTCAGTCCCTGTTCTCTTCCAAATCATCTCTAAGAGTCTGTAGAAGCTATTTCACCTCAGATTTTATCCATACTCTGTCATCTGTCCTTAGAAGCAAGCTGTAAGGTGTGGGGCTTGCACGCCAACTAGAACTTGCTTCTGTTACAGAACGTGTAAACTCATCAACACATCACAAAAACAAGTTTAATTCTTGTGTCATCATGAAGAGGCTTTATATTACACATAAGTTTAATGTTTTTAAGATGTGTAGCAGATATTAAACATAATAAAATCCCCAACCCTTTCTGCAGATGAGCATTGACCGGTGAAGATACGGAGAATTAATTGTGTGTAGGAACGAATTAGTCTAACTCAAATTAGAAATCAGACTAATTGATAGATTTAATGATTCTTAAGCCCACAACTGTGTCCTAGAGTCTTCAGGTAAAGTTTTATAAGTGGGTGAGCTAAATAAGCAACCAGCAGCTGTCAGAAGGGAGAGCTATCATCCTATCCTCTCCTCTTACCTTGAGCTAGCTTCAGTGTTCACGACTGCATTTACATCAATTTAAAGCACTTAAATGCTTCTCTGTCCTGCTGAATGTTCCCACAGATATTCTGGCTTGCTTTCAAAACAGTGTGGGGTGGGGTGTTGGGTTTTTTGGTGTGTTTTTTTGTTGTTGGGGTTTTTTTAAGTTCTGCTGGGCTGCATAAGTTGCATCAACCTACTTTGCAAGTGGACAAGTGCTGGTGTCAGCACAGGGGAGGGGGTGACTTGGGCAGCTGGGGAGTGAAGGGAAGGGGTGAGAAGAGGGTATTGCAGAAGAGAAGAGAGAAGTCTTCTGGTTCTTAAAGGTCTGGTATGTTAATTTGGCTCAGTTTTATCACAGCATTGTATACTTGTCCTTCCATATATTACAGACATCCCCTTCAGAAAGCTGAAAGAGCATGAGGAAGAGTGGGGAGGTGTCCTGCCTGTTAAACAAAGGATGCAAAATCCTCTTATTTAATTAATTGACTGAGCAGATACATATATCTTTGTCTTGCACTAATGTGCAAAGAAGATGTTAAAACTTGCATTAGCAGACAGACGGCACCATAATAATAACATTAAGAATGGAGCTGACCTGCTCTTGATTTATTAATGGCACTAGTGGAATTTGAGCTGATTTATCAAGATGAGACTTTATCATGCTTAGTACTTCTTCACAAATAGCCTATAAATCATTCACCCATTACATCTTATTGGAAGTTATGTTTTGTTGTATCTTTTTCTTAAACCCCTGTAGGCATAGAAAATTATTTTGATCTGTGTTCACAGGTAGTAAAGCTCTTTCTCCCTCTTCTTACTGTATTTTGGTATAGATTAAGGACATACCAGACTTGTACTGCCAGTAGTATTAGTTTGGAGGAACATAAGTTTGTGGTGATCATATGGCATGAAAATGCTGCATGTGGGCAGTCTGAAGTGCTCTGAGAAAGCGTGGCAGCCTGGGTCACTTGGATCTTACTGTTCCAAATGGTGGTAGATGAAGGTTTTGCTGCGTATTTTCAGAGTAAGGAAATTCTACAGTCTAAAGATGAAAATTTGTCTAACATGACATTACTGTCTTGCTTTGCACTTGGTGTCCAGGCAGGTCCATTTTTCCCAGCACTGTGAGTGGATGAGCCCTCTTCCCACTCACCACCACTGGAGCTGAGGGTGGTTTTAGCTCGCCCACTCACAGGTAACACACACTTCTTCCTCCACATAACCTGCTCCAGTACATCTGCCTGAAGCTGCAGCCTTGATCTCTGACTCTGATCTGAGGTTCTTTTCACCTACCCAACCAGGTCTAACATCTCATGTGTTTCTTGGGGTGTGCTCTGCTACAAGCGTAGAGATTCCAATGGTTTTACTTCTCCTTTTGCAAAAACTGCTCTATGGCTTCAGCTAGTGGCTGAAGATTTCCTCCATGCATGTGCAGTAACTGCTGCAGGAAGGTCCCCACGCCCAGTGCTGGATTCGCCTCCGGAGTAGGAGCACGAATGCTGCCTGCTGCCAGACGCACAAGGAGGCATTTTTCATGGCTGTCAGCAGGCAAACGGAAAATAATCTCATGGTCTGATGGCATGAGGAGAGGGAGGACAAATGGCGGCTTTGCGTTTTGATGGGTTGTTTTTTTTCTGGAACAGGAACCAGTGTTTCTTCCCTGGACCATGCCTTATGGAAACAACAAACAAAAGAGAAAGCATCCAGTTAGAAATGATTGACATGGGGAAGGAAGATTTTTTTTTTTAACAAACAAATTTGTTTCTTGCAGCACAGAACAAACACCATTGTTTGGCAAACAATTTTTTGGTAAAAAAGAACAATTTTTTTTCTTTTTTACATTTTAAGGGGAGAAAACTGAGTAAAGAAACACAGTCGCCTGTTCTGAACGGGTGTGAGAAGAAAACTTCAGAATTAGAAAAAGCTATAGTCCAGGAATAAGATGGCTAAATGCACTAACTGAAACCAAAACTCTGCCTGGTAAGTGATAGAGGTTGTCACGTGAGACTAAAATTAGTGAAAATACAAGCTAACAATACCAGCAGAGAACGATTGCCTGGAGGGCTTTTGTACTTTAACTTTTAATACCTCAAGGTAAGCCAGTAAGGAAACTGTTTGCATGAAGACTGGGTTGGCAGTGCTCTTTCCAAAATATTATTTTTGGGCTGCTCATCTCTAGCGCCTGGTGACGTGGCTTCAGGGAAGGAGACTGCACATTTATACAGCATGCGAGTTCCTGAAACCATAGTGAGCCCTGAGGGTTCTTTATATGGTAACCAAAACCAAGGCAGAGCTGCTAGCAAGGACAGTGTCCTCTCAGCAGTACTTGACAGCAAAAATACTTGAGCGTTTCAGTCTGTTTAAGGTGTTTCCTTTCCTTGGACCCTTCAGTCTGCCTGCCTGTCAGCTATCTAGGTAGTAGATTGATTGCTTGTGATTGAACTGAAATGCTTTACTACATTCAGCCCGGGAAAGCCGAGCCATTTTGTTCTGGTGCTCAGACCCTTCCTAGGATCTACCGGGAGGACAGGTACACCCTTCAGCAGAGCAGGTTTTTATTCTACATGTGCAACCTTGCCCTCATCTGAGTTTCGAACAGCATTCTTAGAAACCATGTGTTGAGCGTGATGTCTTTCTGGACTTGTCATTTCCTTTTGTTGGACTGCTGTGGGAGAAGGCGAGAATAAGCATCTCGGTATGATGCAAAAATTGTAGGTGTATAAAACGCATACAGAGTATAAAATCTATGCAAGACAACTGTGACCAGGAGAGGATTAAAGCTAGTAGTGATGGATCATTATATTGCAAACATGATGTGGGGACTGAGTTAACACAGGCTCCCAGGGAAAGGAGGAGGATGGATCAGATAGGGGAAGGAAAGAATTAACTGTTGGGAAGGAAGATAAATACATGGATGAAGCTCCTGGAGCAGAATCCCAAATCACCTTGCATAGCACTTTGGGAAAGTTGCCCATGATAATTATACAGCCCTGGATATATATGTGGAAGTCAGGAAGAATTAAAAATAAACAGCAAAACCATAATGTCTAAAGAAAATAAATAAGGTAGATTTATAAAGCTTACAAAATATGCTTATTTTAAGACATTTCATAAAATAACTTGGAGTGCTTAATGCAGATTAAAATAACCTTCAGTCAACAGAACATAATTGGCTCAATTTCTCTTTGAGCATTTATACCACCAGATAGGATTCGTACAGAAGTTTTAAGTTACTGTAACCATAAAACAGAAATTGGGAACGTGAATAAAAGTACTTACTTTGCCTAATTGAGACCACTGACAGAGGAGGTCAGATTCCCCAGGCTTCCTCCACAGCCAGTGGAAGGAGAGACAGGCTGGTGGCTTTCCAGGAAGATCTAAAGTTCATAGAAACTGAAACAGCTACCATAAGTTTCTGGGCTTGACCTTAAAGAAGAATCTAGGTGAACTATTTTTAGTGCCTGTATCAATGTAATTATATGTCAGTGAATAGTGCTGACCTAATGAGGTGATTAGAAAGTAAACTCTCTACTTACCTGGCAGTAATAGAGATCAGCTGGGTTTGTGCGACTAGTTTATATCTTGCTGAACAAAAATTTTCTGCAAAGTAGATGTATTTAATTTATCCTGATGTAACATAGTTTGTGAAAACCTCACTACTGATCTTTAAAAGTTCCTCCATATATAAGAAAATGCTCTTGGATTATATTAAGACAAGCCTGATCTACTGAGAGTGCCAGTAAACATTCACTTGTTTATGATCTTGTTATCATAAGCTGTCTTTAGATTAGTAACTTAACAACAAATGGCCGAAGGTTTTCTTAAGTTTCCATAATAGTTTTTTGGATTCTTTTGTAGTGAGGAGTTCAACAGAAGAGACTCGGGGTGGGGGGGAAGTGCCGGAAAGACAAACCTGGTGTTGTCTTTCAGAAGCCTCTTACCTGTCTGGCTCTATCTGGATGCTAAGCTGTGAGACCTGTAGCATTTAATTTGGCATCATTTCAGAGCATGGTGACAGGAGGTGCCTGGGACTGTGCGGCCCCCTCCCTTGGCAGCAGCTCTGGAAAGAGCCGTGCTGCTTGGGACGGGAAGAAAGGAGATTCCAGCAGAGTACAAATACAACTCCAAAAAGCTGCTTTTCTTTTTAAGGCACTCAGGCGAACAAACATACAGGCACTTGTGCCTTACCAGGGAACCAGAAACGGCACACAAGCCCACGTGCATGTTGAGCCGCAGAATTTTTGCCAGTGGTTGGGCAGTTTCTGTGCAAAATTTCAGCTTTCTGCAGTCGGACCACTGACAAAACCGTTGCTGAACCCTCTGTGATCAAGCAAGGAATAGTTACTTCACAGAATCAGAATGTTTTGGGTCAGAAGGGACCTTTAAAGTTCATCTAATCCAACCCCCTTACAGTAAGCAGGGACATCTTCAACTAGATCAGGTTGCTCAGAGTCCTCTCCAACCTGACCTTGGATATTTCCAGGTATGAGGCATCTACCACCTCTCCAGACCACCTGTGCCAGTGTTTCACCACCCTCATTGTAAAAAATTTCTTCCTTTTATGTAGTTTAATCTACCCATTTTGTAGTCTAAAATCATTACCCCTTGTCCTGTCGCAACAGGCCCTGACTGTCCCCATCTTATAGGCCCCTTTTAAGTACGGGAAGGCTGCTATGAGGTCTCCATGGAGCCTTCTCTGCTCCAGGCTGCACAAGCCCAGCTCTCTCAGCCTGTCCCCATAGGACTGGTGCTCCAGCCCTCTGGTAATTTTGTGGCCTCCTCTGGACCTGCTCAAGCAGGTCCCACATCTTGCTTATGCTTTGGGCCACAGAGCTAACCACTTGGGAGGAGATGCTGAATTAGACCTTAAGTGGAACGTGGTAAAAGTTACCGAACTAACCTTTGCAGCACGATGAAATGGGAGAGAAGTCATTGTGTGTACCTCATATCCCTGGGAAACTGGGCTGGAGTGACCTGACCAGAATTGTGTTGCTGTCAGTTAAGCTGGTAATTGTGCTCGCAGCATTATGTCAACTGCCCCATGAAGAGTCAAGGGGAAAATGTAAATTGCTTATTTAACGCTTAGCAGGCAATTAGTTATTTAGAAAAGAATTGCAATTTAAAAAAAAGACCCTGGTGTGGGTGTAAAGACAGGATCTTTGAAGTCTGGCTGTGATTATAAGTTATGCATACTTGTGGTCCCGGGAATCTTTCGATCTAGCTTGTTTCCAAACTTCAATTTTTTAAAAGACGGCTATATTTAATTTTAAAAGGAAGCTGTTCTGAATGCCAAGGCACATATGTCACTCTCTTCATTCCGAACTGTATACTGGAAAAAAAAAAAGTAGGAGAGTCAAGGTGGACTGCTGGGCTTTTGGGTCCAGCCTTTGTGAACCTGAAACAAGTGACCGCATGGGGAAGCGAGGTAGAAATGTGGGATTCTTGCTGAGTTTCTGAGTGAGCCAGGTCTTCTCTGTCTCTTCAGTCCAGAGAAAGGATTTACATTTGTTCCTGTATGAATTTTAAGTGCAGACAGACATGCAAGCAGAACTTTGTATCTAACCAGATGGATGGATTTATAGAAATTGAGATTACATTTTTTTAAAATCTTGACCTAGAAATGTTGTAGCAAGATTTTGCCAGTGAAAGTCAATAGATTTTTTTTTCTTTGTCCTTCTGGAAGTTGCTCTGAGGGCTGAACTTTTGTTAAAAGCTTTGCTCATTGCAAACTCTAGAGTTCCCATTTATTTATTTCTTCCACTTCTCAAGTTAATGAAAGCGTAAGAAACAGTTCATGATGCAAAGCTCTGGCTTCTGTGTTCTTGGGAAAAGCAAATGACAAGGTACTTGATCAGTGGAACACCAGGAAAGCAGAAAAAGGGGAAAATCCTCTATTTGCTGCTTACATCGACAGCAGAAGTAACAGGACTTAAATTTGCAGGAAAAAAAAATCATAAAACTGTATCAAAACCTTCATAAAGAGCAATATAAATTATTAAGAATCAGGTAGCAGTTAAAAAAAGGCATCTGAAATATGCTGTTTTCTGGAAAGTGAAGGTTAAAAATCTAGAATGGACAGAGCGGTTTATTTTGCTGCCTTAGCTGGCAACTGAGGAAAGTTCTCGACCAGCTCTCGAGGTGCCCCTGGCAGGACACCCACTGTGCACCCCAGAGAGGGGAGATGGACATCCAGCATGCTGGGGGGGGAAGCGTAGAGCTCACATGCTAGTAATTGTCAGGGACTGGATCTGGCCCCTTGAGCTTACGTTGCACACGTGAAAGGGGAAATTTTGTCTTGTTTGAACCAGGACTCACAGTTCAGGGAGGTTCATACTTTTGCTCCTCTAGGTATGATCTGTGTAACTCTGGCTGTACCTCATTTTCACTGGCTATAAAATAGCTGAGATAATAATATTTCTTCTTAGGGAGTTATGTAAATGAACAAATAACTGAAGTATTACAGAGATGGTAAATATATGGGAGGGAAAAGTAAGAGAACGCATTACCGTAAATCCTTATTTACTGTACCTACTATGCCCACAGAAGTACATTTGGCTGAAAATGATTGCTCTGTTGAACTGAAACTAAAATCCTTTTTGTTATTAAGCTAATATTCGCTGGTTTATAACATGAATGGTTACAGTTTCTCCTTTGGAGAAAAGATAAAGTCCTTTGAAAAGGCATTCCCTTGGCTTGTGTGCTGCTGTATGCCACCACTGAGGAGCCTCTTGTGAAGTCATGGCTAGACAATGAAGATCCCTTCACTTGATGTTAAAATAAGGTGATTGCAAAAAGGTACTTGACCTGGAGGTGCACTTTAAATTTGTATTTATCCTGTCTTTAGGGTCCCTAAATAGAATAGAAATTCAAGAAATGAACATTTCTTACAACAGCATTTAAAGACAGCATGTTCTCTTATGTAAGCAACATGTTTTCAATAAATTGTTTCAAGCTGTACAAATGTGTTTGCCAATCCTCAAAGCAATCATTTGCAGCCAGCTTTTTTGGATGATAATAAGATTAATGATACAATAACACTGAAAACAATTTTAAAATAACCTTAGGGATTTAATATAAATCCATAAATACAAGCAAATTCTGAGTTAAAGCAGCCAGAGCCTATTTAACTTAGTCTTGTTTTGCTTCCCAACTAAAACATGTACAGTCGTTCATTAGGAGAAAAGGGTCTAAGCACACTCGATAAAAGCACATACCATATGTACTATTTGAAAAAGCTCTAAGCGCAGCAGTGCTAAGAGGATGTTGTGTTTATCTTAATTGCAAGTGGTTCTGTGTGTTTGTTAGAATGGCTCAACAGTTTTAAAGAAAATATTATGTGTTTTACCTTCTCAGCATATTTTTAATACTGTGTAACTAACGTTACATCCACTTGTCTTCAACTTTTCCTAGTGCCTGAGTTCACAGTGTTATAGTGACTACATCAGTTTTCCTGAAATAAAAGGTATTAATTGTTGTATAATACATCACAATGAAAGTTTTGATCTTATATTGAAATGGTTATTATCTTTGTATCTAGGTAACATCTTTGCTCTACAGAATCTTCCCACGATTATCGTGCAAACAGTGGCTGTACCTCTTCAAGATAAGAGATACTAGTAAATTCATACTGGTTTTGTTCATACAAACAAATGAGAGAAAACCCAAAAAGACTGAGCTTATATTGAAATAGGTCTGAACAAATGCTTTTGGGAGGTGAATATGCCCATTTACATCATATAAAGTTTAATCTTGGTGGGTAACTTCATAGAAATACTGTGTTTAAAGAATATTGCTGTAGCTCAGTCCTTGGTTGGGAAGTCCCACCGTACTGTACTCCCCCATGTAATGCAAGTTCTGATACGAGCTGTAGGAGATCACTTTTTTCTTCATGCTCTTTGCAGGTAGTCTTTATCTTGTGCATTCCCTATTCTTACAGTGCCTGATTCTGAGACCTGAAACAGATTTTCAGGAGTCTGAGAACATATAGCTTCAGCTGTGTCAATCCACGCGCTCAGAAAAATTAAAATAATTAAATGTTGCTTCCTGGCTGGATACCCAAAACCCAATGGATAGGTTTGGCTTTAAACTGCACCTATCTTGGATGCAAATTTATATAATGGGGATAATAGTACTCACTTTGCATGAGGTTTATACTGTATTTCTTTTTAAAGGAGAGTTTTTTAAGCTTATGAAAGATGCAAACAATTCAACTGCGTAATTGTACCAACAATAACAGGATTTATCAGTAGGCTAGAAACTTTAATTCTGCTGCACAGACCTCCAGCTATTAGTGGTATTAGGTTATAAACCTTCCTGCTACAGAAAAGCCTTATGAAGTCCAGTGTTCTCGTTGCAGATAGCATCTCTGATGAAATCTGGCACATTTCTAGTGAACGTGTGCAAACTGCAGTTATTCCAGACATTTGCGACATCACTGAATTTCATTTAATTTTCAGAGAACCATCCCTTAATGCCCCCTGCATCCCGAATTTCTAGTCCCTGCTCTAAGCTACATGTAGGCTAGAGTTCTCATAGGGAAGATTTAGCATCAGGAAAATAGCATTTCTCTTTTCAGCTGCATTCTTGGAAATTAGTATGGGTTTTGGCAGAAAAGATTATTTAGAGAAAAGACTAAAAAAGTCTCATGGGGTAAAAGAAATCAGGTCAAAGAGTTAAAACTGCAAAATTACAGACAATGCAAAAAGGGTCTTGTAAAGAGAAGGCTTGGGCAGCTAACATAATAATGATCTGACTATATTAGTCTGTAATTAGATCATTTCCTTCTGAGATGGCCAAGAAATAAATCCCTACAAATATGAGTTTGTGACACCTGTGATGAGATAATATCATGTCCCACACAAGTCATTGCCTGAAATCCAAAGGCTATGTAGATATCTAAACTCCCGTCGCAGATAGGAATGAACAGCACCTTCTGAAGCAGGCAGGCATGTACCTGGATTTGCTGATGTGGCAGAAAAGCACTGCTCTGGCAAGGACTCTGACAGTGAACACGCTGGTTCAATTCAAGAGAAGATCCAGCAAGTAGGACAGCCAGCACAAGGAAAGAAGTAGCATTGTGCAAGCAGGAGGACGGAGAAGAAGGGATGGGTATGGAGGGGAGAGCAAATTCTTTTCAGTGGTTGGGAAGCCTTGGTCCAGCTTAGCCTTTTGGGAACTTCTCCTAGGCTAGACCTAAACAACAGCATTTAGTCAACTTGGAGCTGTGGGAACACACATCTCGAGGGCTGTGGGTAGAGAGATTCGGGCTGGATGTCCTTGGCAATTTCTTCTACTTCATTACTTTGATACAGGATATATGTTGGGGAACGAATAACCCCTATCATAAATCTCCTGTTATTAACTGTACTTATTCAATTATACGGCAGTAGTGCATATCAAAATTCAGCCCTCTTCTTGATGGTGGCTTGTTATTGGGTCTTGAGACATAAAAAACCCCAGGAAATAACATTCAGTAGTCAGATCATTAAATGAAATATATTTAGGAAGTGCTGAAATGCTTGAAAATGCAACTTTTGAGGTTGTGGTGAACATCCCTAATTTAGTCCTCTTGTGTTATGTGCATTGTGGTGCCTTCTTCAATGGTGTGATCATTATCTTTCCTGCAGCTTCCCTTCATGTGGAGAAATTAAAGATTCGGTGTAGGCTTTGGATGGTGGGTAATAAGTAGGTCACTAGCTGAATTGTGAAGACCAAGTGTCTTACAGGTATTTGAACAGTCAATTCTGTCTTTAAAGGCAGATGCTGGTGGAAAAAAAAAAAAGTAGTTTTTACCCATAAACCTGAAGATGTTATCACAAAGCTCGCGTGGAAGGGGGCTGAAGAGCAGTCATATAGGCAGTCTAAGTTTGGGCAATACCTGGGTTTAAGAGAGCTTGATTTTGCCATCGTAATTGTGTGGGTGAGGCCTGCACAATTGCTTGTGTGTCATTAACATTACAGAAATGAATAGCAATTCAAAAGGTCTTTCCTATGTGGATTGTGTGCTTTAGTCCATGAGGATTAACTCTTTTCTAGGCAAAGCTTCAAAAGGGAAAATTACGCACTAGTAAAAGAACTCATTTTGGAACTTCATATTTTCATTTAGATCTTAATCAGGCTATTTTTGTTATTAAAATATTCTGAAGTGGATTCAGATTTCATAAATATGGAAAACTTTTTTTTTTAGCTGCTTTTGCGTGCAGAGCAAGTTACAAATGTGCCTACACACTAATGGGACTTACTGGTTCTCATAGTATTTGCCTACAGTTTTTTCAGTGACTCCAGTGATTTCTGAAGTCTTTGCCACATTCATTTCTCTGATATCTTATCAAGTCTCAATTGTGAGAGTCTCCTGCTAACTTTTGTACATGCCATTTTCTCAAGATTGCCAGAAAGGTACACTAAATATCTGAATTAAATTGGCAAAGCAAAATGAAATTGCTTGGGATAAAGCTCCTATTGCATGCCTAAGTCTCCTTTTATTGGATAAGTATTACAGCATTCTCACAACAGGGGTGGATTGTGCCTTTTAGCATCTTTATTTTTTGGTTTTCTTGGTTTAAAACCATCTTTTACTGTTTACTTAGTGTATCTAGGATTTTTTAATTGAGCTTTATAACTGTCATCTGTACATTCATAAGCCCAACAATTCTGTACTCTTTGCTTGCTTTTGTGGTCTTCGGTAGCTGTTAGTGAAAAGCTTTGCACGCACAAACATACAGTAATCTTCTAACTTAAACTAAAATAGAAATTACCATCTCCCCCCTTCGGCACACACTTGGGCCATTCCTTCTCCTCAGCATTAATTTTCCCCCTGACCTTTGCTTTCATTAAAGCGCATCTGTGATGAATGAGCCTGTAATATCGAATGTATTCAGGACATTATACGCCAGGCAATAAACCACGGGAGGAGGCTGACGATCACTAGATTTCTTTCTTCGAGGTGTCCTAGTTGCCTCCAGCCGTTCAACAGCCTTCCACTGCTACGTGCGATAGCTAATAGTCTCCTCTTGCTGGAGCTGCTCCGTGTGACGCCGGTTGGCTATGGGGTTTCTTTTGGCAAAGTCTTTTACAGCTTCAGCATTGCTGGATACATCCGATGCACTGAAAGAATTTATTAATTTTTAAAAAAACAAATTACAGAACGAGTTTGTTGGAATTGCTGTTTAAGCAAAGTAAAAATGCTGGAATAACTGTAAAATACTGTTTTTGCTGACTGAATGCAAAGTGGCCATAGGCAACAGTTGAGGAAAATGAGCACTGTGGTAATAAAAAGAACTGGTACACTGGGTTTTGGCTGGGATAAGAGTTCGTTTTCTTTGTGGTGCTAGGTTTTGGATTTGTGACTGAAACAGCGTTGATAACACACCCATGTTTTAGCTCTTGCTGGGCTGAGCTTGCAAAGGGTGAGGCTTTCTGTTCCTCATGCTGCCTCACCAGCGAGGAGGGGGACACTGAGAGTTGGGAGGGGGCACAGCTGGGACACATGACGTTGGGAGGAAGGAGTAGAAAGGGGAGGCTTTGAGGGTAAGGTGTTTGTCTTCCCAAGAAACCATTACTCATGATGGATCCGTGCTTTCCTGGAGATGGCTGAACACCTGCCCACTGGTGGGAAGTGGTGAATTAATTCCTTGTTTTGCTTTGCTTGCATGTGCAGCTTTTGCTTTACCTGTTAAACTGTCTTTATCTCAACTCATGAGTTTTCTCACTTTTGCCCTTCCCATTCTCCCCCTGTCTTGCCTGGAGATGGGTGAGCAAGGGGCTGTGTAGGCCTCAGCTGTCTACTGGGGTTAACCCACAGCAAAAGGATAACAGAGTTAAACTTCTGGCTGGGTGCAATTCTAAACCACTCCAGAGAGTCCCAGAAAGCAATGTGCTTCTGATAGTGTTTAAAACTAGACAGGATACAGTCCCAGGATCACAGAACTGCTGAGGATGGCTGTCACCTCTGCTGGTGGTCTTCTCCAAGCCCCAGATCAAAGCAGGGTGAACCAGGGCGGGCTTCCCAGGTCCATGGCCATGGGTTTTGTTATCTCTAGGGATGGAGACTCCACATCTTTCCTGGTTCCTCTACAATTTCATTTGGGACTAGCTTATAATAAGAGCTAAATACGACACCCTTGAACATGCTGTTTTCCCATGAATTTAGGAAACATTAATTTCTATTTTTCTAAGCAAAATTCCAACTGTAAACTTGCCTCAAATAGGTTAAACCTTTTAGACCAATTATAAGTGACTTGGAAATGGTGTGTTCATGCCAAGTAGATGGCAAAGGTGCTTCCTTAGCCACTTGCTCCAATCGAGCTGCTCTAGAATATTTTTTTTTCTCTTATTTTTTCTACTTGCTGTCTTTAGTGACCTTGCTTTAGAGACCTTGAAAGTCTAACGGGCCAAACTCTGTGCTGTCATACATGGGATTGGTGCCACTAATAATAGGTCTTTTTTCAGTGATCTTGACCGAGGCTTTGGTTCAGTGTTTCCCAGCAGTGCTGCAGAAGTCATGCACCTGCTCCCATCCGCCGTGCATCACACACTCAGGCATAAATGGTCCGTGGAGCGCAGAAGTACATTTTTATTTTAAATTAAAGCAAAATAACCCATTTCCTCTCTTTGACGAACAAATGGGTCCCAGATTAGAACATGCTTAAAGAAGTTTTGCTTATAAAAGTGGTGATATGATGTGTAATTATGTTTTGCCTATGAGTAATGGATTGGAATCCATACCTTTTGGCCAGAGTGTTCATTTGCTAATTTACACCAAAACCCCCTTTATGGTGTGGGCCCTGTTATGCCATGACCAGGGGAAGACACCTGCCCTGCCCCTCCTACAGAGCCCTTCTGGTCTATAAATGAAATGAGCACAGGGAGACTCTTGGCAATGTAATATAAAGATTCTTTAAAATAAATAGATTTTACCATACCTCAAGAGATTTGGCTCCAGATTTTCCAAAATTCAGAATTGTTTTATAGCTGAGCACTTACCCCACAGCCACTTTTAGTTTGAAAATTAATTTCCTCCTTTTTTTTCTCTCAAGGTCTTCTTAAATATCTTTAGCAAATTAAAACTAAGTATTGCCAGCTCTACCAACAACTTTGCCTTTGCGGATATTCCATGAATAACTTCTACTTAATAGAAGAAAGTAACAAAAGTAATAAACTCAATCTTTCTTTTTCCCACTGTGCAGTCCACTCCCTCGCACAGAGTTCAGCTCTCAGTCCAGACCACCCACATCATGATGAATGCTCTGATCTTGCCCTCCAACCACCTGGAACTGGATAACTGCCTTTTAAAATAGACTACACCCTTTTTTCGCTTCCTAATGTCTCAGGTATATTTTTCAGTACTTAAACACTTTGGAGACAAGAGTAATATCCACTCTACTGCTGTAATTATTACTGCAGTGTTTACCATCAGGGGAAAAGGGAAAATATAGTACAAAAGCTATCAGCCCATAAAATTGTCACCAAACCAAAATTACACCTCATTATGCATTTCTGCACAACAGGAAAGCCAAGCTTTCGACGGGGAGCCTGAAGAATCAGGCTTACACACCCGTAATTCCTATGATGCTGGAGACTGCAGAAATTTGGGGGTGCATAATCTCTTGGTTCAGAAGACTTTTCCTGTTACTGCTTGGTGCTTTAGAAGAAACTGATTCCTTGAATCTGCACAATGCCCTGGTGATTTGGGCCTCACAAATCTGCAAATAAATGTTCTGGACAACTGACATCTCTCTCAGTAGCTGTGGTCACTCACACCATTCTTAGATGTTGGACAAGAGCCAGTCTTGTTATTCTAAGGATTTCTAGTCTGACGGAGGTAATACTGAAGGGAACGTCCAAGCTTGATGAGGTTGAGATGACAGGCCTGAGAAGCAGCACCATGAACTGTGAATGGAAGGATCAGTGAGATATCTCTCTGTCTCACAGCTCTGTAGGGCACTTCAGCTTCCTGACTCCTTGGGACAGCCACTGAGAGCAGAAAACAGGCTAGAATGATAAAACTATAATTATCAAAAGATATCTAACTGGTCCATTCCTATCTGCCTAACAAATTTGGAGATGAAGTCTGGGAGGAAAATTACCAGCTCTGGGAAAGAAATAACTTTAATTTCACATCTGCTAAAAGTCTGAGTGCAGGAAGGGCCAGAGAGAAGGGCCCTGCTCAAGAACCACTGAGACAAACTCCTGAAAAATAGCAATTATCTATGGAAATACTGTTACAAGTTTCTACCTAAGCACCTCCACTTCTAGAGACTGTCACAGTGTCTAGTGGACATCAGGGCTGTCCACCGTTTCTCTACTTCCAACCCTCATTAAATTCAGAGAAAACAGATTTTTTTGTCAGAAGATAATTTCTTCTAGTGATGTGCAGTGCAGAAGGGAAAGGCTTAAAGAAAATGTGCTAATAAAGACATCAGAAGTGAAATACAGATCAACACCTAACTGCATAAATAAAAGATCATTTACTATAAATGATCGACTTTGATCTTTTGAGTCAAATTCAACCACGGTGTAACGTCAATAACTGACCCTAAGGATTTGTTTGGCTTTTATTTTTTAAATGTTCTCATCTTGTTTCTGGGGAAAAAAAAAAAAAGATGTGATAACATCTTTTTGTGATAACATTTGCAGTGTGCCTGACCTCCATTAAGCAAGTTTATAATGGCCCAACCTAGCCTGCATTCACATTCCAGTGTCTCCTCCTGAATAAACTGAGCCACCTTCCAGATGTGGTTGATACTGACTATCCTCTGCACTGCAGAATTTATAGAAAGATTTCTTAATCACGAGCATTAGTTTTTATTTAGTTTAGGAATGTGCCTTCCAGTAAACTCATCTTTTCATAGTGACAAAGCCAGTTCTACAAGGTGCAAACTGGAAGCCCTTTGAGGCTGATTTCCTGCCAGTACGGGAGGAGTCAATCATCACTGCATTGTCAAGCCTAAGAAAGGGAGGAGAAGGAAAGCAAACAAACTTGGAATTTTCCAAATTAATCCTTCATTGTATCCTGGCTTACCGGTTTTGTCTTTCAGATTAAAAACTCCATTAGATACAGAAGTGTCTACATTTTGGGATTTGTGTCACAGTATTGTCACAAGAATTACAGTTCAGCACTGATGAAACAATGCCAGCTATGACAACTTCATCTGGAGACAGAAAGAAAAATATTTTTAAATGCCTCGGTACATGTTTTAATATGTTTTAAGGTAAAATTCAGCTCCCCGTACAGTCAGGACTTTAGAAAACATGTTAGATATTCATAGGCCTAATGTTTTACATTTTTTTCCTTTCATTATTCATGCATGAGGCTAAACGATACTTAAAAATTGGTTAATTGATACAGTTTTTGCTAATATGTCTAAAAACGTAACCTGTTTTGCTGGACTAGTTAGACGCTTCTTGCAGCACTGCATTTTAAGCTGCATTCCACTGCTTGGAAAAGATGTACTTGGTCCTTTGGAAAAGATCTCTAAGAAGTGAGAAGTGAAAAAATGCTAGCCTCATCAATTTTTAGAGCCAGTATGTTTCCCTTTACTCGATGGTTGCCAAGAACTTCTATCCCCTAAGAATATATGCATTTACTTATATTCAGTTCACTTACACAGATCTATACATTTCGAGCTTGCCAGCAGTTACTGCAGAGCGGCTGTTACACAAAATACTACTAAGTTGATTCCTCAGATCCTACAAGACCTACCATAGAAATAGAAAGTAACATAATATGCAGCAGACTTTGTTAGATTAACTGGATACTGAAGGGGAAAAAGTATTTTTAAATCTTTCAAAAGTTATAAAAAATAATTTAACACACTTGATGTAAATTTGACAGCCCTTACTCTGATGTACTTCTCACAGCACGACCTGTGCTTACATGTCAACTTGAGATGAGTCTGGCGATAAAATATTGTGATTATATAATGCCTTCCTTTCTGATAACTGGAAATTCATTGTGTTCTCCATGTTCGCATTCAAATACATTTTTCTTAAGGGCTTGTTTTTCCTTTTGTATCCCTCAGACTTTCTTTATGCTCTTCCTGTAGTCCTTTGCTATGTGAGCTGCTCAGAGATTTCTGATAATAACCTTTATCGAATGAATTGCTTTCTCTTCTCTGCTGGTTGTCCCCTCCCGCCTTGCTATGATAAGCTCTTCATAGTTATTTCCATCGCTACATCTGATACAATCAGAGTATATGTCCGTGGCTGCTCAGGTCTGGAAACAGTCTAGCTTTTTCTAGCAGTATTGCTAACATTAGCGCTCTTCTATTCTTCTAACCAGAAGGCACATGGGTCTACTTGCCAGCACCACATTTCAGATTATCCAATTTTCTTCCTTTCAGCAACATTAACCACTTGTAATTCACACTCACAAGACCCTGTGGGAAAAGCAAGCCTTTTGTCAGACATTTTGAGTTGTCATGTTTTTATTTTAACTCTCATTTTTGTAAGGGAAACCAGCTGAACATGCTGTTCCCAGTTTTTCCGCAGTTTCTTTGGAAAGTCCTCCTTGGCTGGCCATATGTGATTCCAAGCTAGCCGAATCTGCTATTCATAGTGACTGTTTGCTTGCCTTCTCCTTTTATTGAGAATAACTCATTTGAATTTTGTTTTTACCACATTTGGTGATAGCTCATTGCTATCCGATTTTATTGACCCAATTATTTGTTGCGTTGTGCCGGTGACTGACAAAAAGAATAGCATGCCATTTCAATTTCATAGCTTGCCCCCTTGTCAGCCACTGATAGTGGAGGCTTGTGATGAGCTCAGGGAGACGCTTGGAGATTGTGCCTGCCCGTGTTTTTGCTACTGAGCACAGCTTGCTTCAGGAACGCTTCCTCTCAGAAGTTCTCCCTGCCCTTTTCAGTGACTCATTTGTCGTTTCACAGCAGGCACTTGGTCATACCAAGGGATGATAGTTTGGGTTCTGTTGTGGACCTCGCTATGTCCTGGGCGCAGTTCGCTGCGCTGAAGAGAAATGATTTGCATGCAGTGTCAAGGAAACCATGCAGTTATTACAACTCCCCTGCTTCTATCTCCTCAGGGAGAGCAACTCCTTTCATCCAGCCGGTTAGCCAATTCCCAGACACGGCCTACACCTACACAGGACTAGGAGAGATCAATATTTTGTTTGCCAATTTCTTTTCACAACAAGCTGTCTGGTATGTTCTCTCTGCCCGGTGCTTTCCCAGGCTCCCTTTTCATAGGAGAAGATGCCAGTTCCTCCTGTCGGTTTGGTGGCTCCCAAGATGTGCTCAGGCTGGGGATCCAGCAGTGACAAGCCGTCCGTGTGACCCACAGCGTGTAGTTTGCATCGGGCAGTGCTAACGGCAGGCTCACACCCCTTCCTGCTTCATTCCTCCTTCAAGAAACAAATGTGCGGCCTTCAGATCCACTTTCTCTTCTGACCCTCCTACACTACAGACAGTTCCACTGAAGTGGTCAAAATGGCACCTCTGCAGTATCTCAGATCTCCACTAGGATTTTAACAGCAACTGGCTTCTTGTCAGAAATATACTGTGATTTCCTCTTGGGTGTGATAAAAACAAGTTATTTTTATATTTTTCCCCCTCTTGTTCTTGTGGTGGTCCTCTGCGTATCTACTAAATGAAAAGAAGCAGCTCCCACTATTCCATACAGCTCTTCTACATCTCTACATCTGTACCTATAACATCTATAAATATAGACTTCCCTCACACAGAAACTTCATACTTCATATTACGACATTAATTATTTGCTTGCACAAGTCCAGAACAGTCCGTATTTTGGTGCAGGTGTCACTATGTTTCCCTTCCCCACGTGTTCGGTTCAGCACTGTCTTAACCCAGCCAGCAGCCTTGCTGTGTGCCTTTCACAGCATAATTTGCCATGTGTTGGCCTCACAAGGGGAAAGTCTTATCAGCCAGCGACGCACACAGATTATTTTGTCCTTAGGAGTTTGCTTTGGCTTAATTTGTCCCAGTGGAAAAAAAAAAAAAGCAGTTTATGGATGCCGCTGTGTAAGTCACCAGCAATATGTACTCCAGTACGTCAATTTGCTATGTGAGCTGCACAAAGATTTCTGATAATAGCCTTTATCAAATGAATCGTTTTCAGTTTTCTACTGGTTGTCCCATCCCACTTTGCTATGATAAGCTTTTTATAGTTATCTCCATTGCTATGTCTGATACAATCGAGGTATACTTCAGCAATACGTACTCCATCAACAGAGGGAGAGGGGGCAATTCTTTTAGGTACTCTTCTGCTGGATGCTACTTGAGATAGTCTCATCCTCTCAACATGATAGCCAGCAGATTTGACCACTCTCTTGGGAAACTTTAACAGTACAAAACCACATTTTCCTGTTCTTTTTTTTCTCTGGAAGACGGATTTAAAAATAGTGTGATGCCAGATACAGTGCAAAACAGATGCCAGTTTCTAACAGTTTTATTGCATATGCATTAGACTGAGCTTTACTATTTAAACAGAGATCTGATCTGGAATGATGTACACTTTGAATCATGTCTGTTTGAAATGCTGATTATTACTCAAAGTCATCAGAAATCTCTCTTTGGCTAATTTCATGAGGTTTCTAGTAGAAGGTTCTGAGTGACCCCAGGTTAAGGTGTGCCAAGAAGCCTTTCTCTGTCTCTGCAGGCCCTGTGTGTGTCTGCTTGCTCCAGAGGAGAAGCAGAGTTCTGGACTTCCCTTGCCCTTCCCTCTTGGGTCAGCCTAGGAAGCCATCTGTGCCCTGATGCAAGGGCAGAGGTGCTAAATTGTCCATCTGCATTGTGGAGGGGCTGAGTCTCTCTCTCTGTCCCCCGAACCAGCAGGGCCAAGAAACACCCCATTCTGCAAGGAACACAGACAGCACAAGAAGCAGTAGAAGAGTCAGAAGAGGGTGGACCACTGGGGATGGCCCTTCCTGTGGTTGTAGAGCCAGCAGGTTCACTTCAGAGCTGCCCTTGCTTCCCCTTTTCCCAGAACAGAGCAGGCTTCAAAGCACAGCGTAATTCACCAGATAAAGTAAAGAAATAGACTTAGTCTGGATTTGATCAGAGCATTTCTAACCAGATTTGGCATGTGGGTTGTCATTTCTGGGGGAGAAACCCCTTCAAAAATAGGCTTTCTTTGAAATACACCACAGCTCCAAATGGCATGCCATCAGAAAAATTGCAAATTATCTTTTTCATATAGTACAAATCCCAGATGGAAGAAATAAAAATATTTCCCACATCCTTCAGTGAGTCTGAAAGGAAAGATTTACCTGTCACCTGCCAGTCAAGGAAAAGAATGAATCAGTTCTTGATCTGATTAGATGGTGACTGTGCATTGATTAGCCCAGTCCTTCTAGGCAGGGCTACTAAGCACAGGGACAGAGAAGGGGGGGACACCTGAGGTCCGTGAGCCCTGGGGTTCACACTGAGCCATACTGCGCCATTCTGGAGGGTGCTCTGCTCCCAGCGTGAGGGCAAACGGCACAGCCAGGAACACTGCACGATGCGGAGGCAGAAAGTGAGGCACCGGCTGATCATGAGGGCCAACAGCGGAGAGCGAAGATGAAATCAAATACCTAATAGGGCAGATGAACAAGTGAGGGGTTAATATGCAGTTAGGAAAACAAAACTGAGAGAGAAAAGAGGAAGGCAAAGGGAAGGGTAAAAAAGAGACTGCACCAGGAAGAAATATACTGTACAGAGGATAAAAAGAGAAAGTTGGACACCTGGATCCAGAGCTTCTTTTCACAGCCATAGGAAAATGAGAGTCAGCTTGAATATAAGAGCAATTAACTGAAACTGAACAAGGGAAGATAATGATCGTCCTGTAGATATTTTAAGGAACCAAAGATACATTAAGTGATGGCTACTCTGAATGCATAGGCAGAAATCTTTCTTTTAGATAACCAGGCTGTTCATTCCTTGAAAATCCCCAGAAAGCAGAAAGGCTTTCTACACAGAGTTTCTTATATCTCATAGCGAGGTATTAATTTAAGAGGAAATTAATATTTTGTAAAAATCTAATTTTAAGTTGAGTTTTACTTTCTGAAATGTCAGTTGTCTTGGAAATGAGTTAAAGAAGTTGGAATAACCAGAGTTCAACCTGAGTACCGTATACTTTCTACTCAGCCCCAAAGTGAGTGGAAAAATATGTTTAGTTTTCGTTTGCTTTGCCTTTTCTGTAAGAGGTTCAGGGAACACTCCATAACTTCCTTTGATGAAATGTTGTCTCTGCCATTTCACCAAGGGAACAAGAGTACACAGCTGATCTTTCTCTTCTAGGGAAGGGATTTATTTTGAGGTTAAGAGAGACAGCTACTGGAAAAGAATCCTATTTAATAAAGAAACAAGCAATTCGTTTGGCAGAGCAGAAAAAAAAAAGCCTGACAAAGGAGGAATAATAGCGTTAACCTCAGGCTGTGTGTGGTCCACAGATGAAGTGTTTTGAAAGCCATGGTTTGCCCATCCTCACTGAGCGGAGAGAGAGAGAAAAAAAAAATACCCTGTGCCATTGCTGCCTGTGAATTTTTTTGCCCTGTTACAGGAAAGGCAAAGGAAACCATGAGGCCAGCTTGCTCTCTGCCTGAGATTGAACATCCTATTCTTGTGGTCATGGCAAAAACTAAGTAGTGGTTTGGGTTTCCAATAGACCCCACCCCAAGTTCTAGATTTCACTGAGAATACCCTGAGTTTAACTAACCACTTTGTTCCTTAAATCATTGTTTTTCAAGGGAAATTTAATTTAAAAGATGTATTTATAACTGAGTGAAATCCTATGCTATGCAAACAAAATGATTATTGTTTGAAATAATTCCCATCTTGTTGGGACTATGTCCAGAGTCATATTTTGTCAGAGCCAAGCTGCAATGGAGCGACCGGTGTTCTCTTCCAAACCTAGTAATCCATGGCTCCAAGGGCCAAATCTGGCCTTCAGCTCCACCACTGTACATGCAAAGTTGCTCCACTGACTTCACATTTGGCCCTATATGTGGAAAACAAGATTTCACCTCTGTGTCATGTTTTTCAATTTCTTCTTGGATTTCTCTTTGTCCATTTTGCTTTCAGATTTAAAAACAAGAATTTAATCCAGCCAGTAGATTAACTCAAGCAATAAAGAGTCTATGTAATGTGGGCCAAAAACCAGTAGAATCTGGAATGTGCTGGTGCCTGGAACTGAGGTCCAAAGGCATAAAGTATCTTTTGCTCTGGCTGACGGGAAGCTGCCTCCTGTTATTTTTGTATTTTTGAGGAATAGAGAGCACTCTAGTTCATGTTATTACATGAATTAAAATACTTTTTTGTTAATTCTGAACAGCAGGGACTGTCAGCTTTAGGGATCTTACTTCATCATGTTTTTCAGTAAATTGCTCCCATGATTGGTTCTGCCTTAGGAGCTAAACTGAGCCTGGTCCTTAGGTGTGTGAGGGAAATGAGGAGGAAGGAGTCTAACTTACCAGCCTTTCTCCTCGCATGGCTCACACAGAAGTGAAGTAAAATTTCAGTCTGTGTCTTTCCTCCCTATTATGAAAAAGGAGGCAAAGAAACGGGTGGGAAAATAGCTTTGCTAACTTGAAGCATTCCCGAATCATGAGACGGATTGAATGATAAACTGTAGATCCATATGGGACTTAGGATTCATCTTTCCAAACTTTTGTCTGCAACCAGGAAATCTCAGGCCTTTTTAGAGAGGAGTGGAAGCTGGGGCTCTCAGATGTCCCCATGTTGACATGTCTCTGGAAGCACGGGCTGTGTAAGAACACACAAGTTTGAGATTAGGCAACAAACTCTGTTTTTCAGCTCCACGCTCATTACTGGAACCAGCCAGCCTTGCACGTTCAGGGAAAGAAACAGAAAATAAGCCTGTCTTGGAAAAGTCATTCCTTCTCTATGCATGTGAATCCAGAAACCTACGATGTGATTTATTGTTTCCTTAATGAAAATTAAAACTACGAAACACACTGTTACAAACATTTCTTACAGGCAACGACATTAGAGGTGCAGAAGCAACTGCAAAGGACTATCAGTGCTCAGCATATTTAACCTTTGAGAACTACCTAAGCAGAACGTGTTTTCATGTTAACACATTGCCTCAAGGTTCACATCCTAACTTTGGTTTCTATTGAAAGTGCAGATATATTTGATCAAAAAGTTAGCAAGGCTGCCTTCCCATATCAAAAACATATTCCTCTCCATTAACCACATTCCCATCTGCTTTTTATTCTGTCCTTGGTTTTTTTCTGTCCTATAAAGCTTTGGCTTGCCTTATATAATTTCTCACGGTTGTGTGTGAAGGAGTTTCTATTTATTGTCATCATTATTATTACTATTGTAACCTTTGCAGGGATCGGGGCTGCCGAGCAGAAGAAAGGGAGAGGAAACAAATGGCAACGTAGCTGGTTGCTTTGCAACTCTTTGTACAGCAGAATCTGTACTGCCTCTTCCCATCTTTTATCAAGAAATAGGAGTCCAAAAGTTTACCATATCCCAAAGGAGATGTCTCATGCCACACATTGTTGCAAGCTACTGCTCCGAGTTTTGTCTAATGTACAAGTCGCTGAACGATACCTTCCCCCCATGGTTTTCTAAAGCAAAGCATTCATGTATAAACAGCTGGTGAGAGAAACAGAAAAAACTTTGGGAAAAGAAACCAGCAGCCGACACAGTTTTATGATCACTCTGCAGAATATTTGGTTGTTTAACGGTAAAAAATATGATGATTATTACAGTATTTTCTGCTGGGATTTTCTTTGCGACAATACTGCTTGTCGCTGCCATCACTTGCTGCTGTGCACAGAAGAGTCAAGGGCTCAACGCAGTTTGTTTCTCTGTGATCTCCTACACCCTTTTTCTGGACATGCAGGAGCGCAGCGATGCACAAGGCAGGCCAGGGGCTGCTTGGCAAAAACGCATCCAGGCTTCAAGTTAGCTTGGGGGTAAGAGATAGACTGATCTGCTCCTGTTCCCCAGGTTACATGGGGAGCCCATCCATGTGTTTCAGTAAATTTATATGGGGAGAATGTACCTAAAAAGCTCATACAAAGTTTACCACTGTGGAGTTTTAAAAGTGAGAAGCAGGCAGAGGAATGTTAGGCAGGACTTTAGAATGGATTGCTACTTCTTCAGTTGTGTGTTTTAAATACACATAATTAACAAAAGTCCTAAATGTGTTGCTACTAGTAAAGACTCTAGTACAGCTGGTTTGAGATAGGCTCAAATGATGTTCCATCAGAAACACTTGCTAATTACTCTGCATTGTTGTACTAAGGAGGAATTTCTTTGTTAGAAAGGTCTGCAAAACGCTGTCCTCCTTCCAGTAGACGAGCTTTTCCAAAGCTTTCTGCAGATCCTAATAGGAGAAGAAAGGAACTGGGGAGCCCTGAGATACTGGCTGGTATATTTTGGGAAGAAACAAGACAGCATTATTTTTTCATTTCCAATGCTGGTCTAAAATGAAATCTCAGGATAGAAAATTACACGACAAACATTCAATGATAAATCTATTCAAGCTAGGTTTTCATTCAGTTCAAGGACCATGCCAGAAATTGTTACAGTGCTTGTCAAAGGAAATAGTCATGATCATTTAGACAAATCATTGCCTTTGACCTTTCCTTTCCTAGTGAATAGCCTTCCTTCTGAAGAAAGCAGACTTCCTAATGGTGGCAGTTCTCCAAAACAGTATAGAGGTGCTTATTCATTAATGACGTGAAGTGATTATCATTGGAAAATTCTTATTAGGTTGGATTTTTGCTATTTTAAGTCAACTCCTAAAAGGCTGATCCTGATTTCTTTCACATAAAAGAATGAATGACTTCAATGAGAAATAAAGAGCCATCATCTCAGCAGAGAGCAATGCATCCACTCTGTGGATACAGCACTTAGTGCTCTAGCTGTGTTCAAGGCAGGTGCACTAACAGGTCCATCCCATCTCTCTGGTCTCCCAGCCAGGAGACCGGTCAGAGTGTGGTGTGGCTCCCGTGCAGCCCTGAGCGCACAAGGCAGCCTTGTCCTCGCACAGGTCTAGGATGCATTGTCCTCACGCAGATTTAAGATGCCATGGGAGCAATGGGAGCTGGATGATGGAAGCTACTGCATACACAGACAACCTGCATGCTGTTAGCAAGCCAGAGACAATTACATAATATTGTTCTTGCTTATTGCTGTCCTTCTGTTTATTATTGACGCCTCACTGGTCCCAGTGTTAAGACTGGCACAAATATCAAGAGAGGACATGTCTGGCCAGCGTAGCTTGGGTTATATACAGTATATTGCTCAAAAATATGTTTCTCTCTGGTGTTCTTGCAAAATTTGAGCCTTCACTTGTGGAGGGGGTTTGCACTGTGTGTAATTGTATTGTTAGCATGCGTGCCAAAGCCTGTGCCGTCAGTGGTAATAAGGGTATTCATTTTTAAGCCTTCTGCTGGTGAAATGGCGTCTGATACAGTGTTAAGTTTTCAGACAGAGAGAGATAGAGAGTGTTATCATCCACTCTGCCAATATGCAATTCATTCATCCATAGCAAAGATATTATTTCTTGGAAAGAAAAAGAAGAGCTGATGCAACTCTAAGTCGGGATGAGCCTCATTCCATAAGCACTCTATAACATGCCATGGTAGAATGACTTGCTACGTGGCATGTGACACAGCTTACTGCTAGCTTTGGAGAAAGATTATAGCTAATGATATAATCTTGAGCAGCACTTCAGACCTGACTTATTGCTTGGGAAGATTAGTGATGACAGATATCTGAGTCTGTCATGAAACTAAATCAAAAGTTATTATGGTGTTGCTAAGGCTCATGGTACCGCTAGGATGACATGGGATCAGTGGGATTCAATGGCCATGTGAAAGACTGTCTGTCTTTGCTTCCCGTTCTCTTTGGGCTTGATGGATCCATCCTGGGAAACCACCTTACTGTGAGAGCTGTGGTGCAAAGCCGCCCTGGAGCACCTCCAGCTCCCCACAGCCTCTTCAGAAGACAGCTCTGTCTTGCAGGCCAGCTTCTTCCTTCACCAACCTGCCTCCTAGGTCCTATATGCCACAGTAGACCCCAGGCTGCAGGGCATTTACTGGGACAGAGGGAGGAGTCCTGAAATTTGGATCCAAAGCCTGCACGGCCTCTATTCCCCCTGCACAAGCAGAGAGGCTCTGTGGTTACCACCACCTTACTTCTGTACAGAAGGATCTACAAATGATAGAAAGCATAAAGCTACTACTGTTAGTACTGATGTGCTGTGATTGTATTAGCAGTTAATCATTTCAGTATAATTTGGTCTAATGCACACTTAAAATTTTGATTTCCTTTTAGTATGTTCCCCACCGCCAAGAAAATGTCATTAGAGGAGTATATACCTCCCTCCCACAAGTTGCACTGCTGCATCAGCAGCAGCAGGCCTTGATGACTGTAACAACATGCCCACAAAGGCTTTGCAAACCTTTATTAATTGTTTCAGCATATGAGAAAAACATAAATAAAGAGTATTGATTATTTCAGTCTTCTAAGCTCATTATATCTGCGGATATTGAGAATGCTTTTAAACCCAGGAGATTATGCAGGGCAAAGCTCCGTCTGTAATGCTCTGGAAGATTACGGGAATATACTTATGGATATACTCACACGTGCATCTTGGTGGTGTTCCATGCAATTGCAATGGCTTATAAATCAAAGTGATAGTCACTTTATGGGATCTCTTAGAAAGCTGCTGATGTTCTAAACTGTGTTGTTTTGCCAAAGCTATGTTGCTGATTCCTGTGACACACAGGCTTTCCTGATGTGGGAAGTCTGCCTTGGTTGATGACGGTTTATGAAAACTACCAGCATTAAGAAGTTGCGCTGTAATTACATCATCTGTATGCATAGCTCCGCACTCTGCAGCAAGGCATGCCAAATTACTTAGTGTTTATCGGTTCCCTATCTACGGGTGAGCTAGGAGAGCTGCTCTTCTTATCTTACCAGCCCCATGTTTCTGGAGCTGAAGGTCACAAATTCCATAAAGCTAGATCACAACATGGTGTGAGCCTGTGTTTGTGTCTATGGCCTCTCACCAATGGCATCTTCTGTTTAAACTGAATTCCTGTCAGCGTATGTGCACTGCCTTGAAGTGAAAGACATCTTCACTTCACACAGAAAGGATACTTACAGCAACTGCAGCATTACATGGTTACTTGCTGCCGCCCAGTTACTGTGCTTTCCACCTTTTCCGTGCCAGTTACGTTGCAGCAAGTGAGAAAGGGACATTTAACAACTGTCATAAACGACATTTATTATGGACTGCAGCTGTTGACAGTTATGCAACTGGGATGAAATGCATCCCCATAAAAAGCACTAGGATGAGGCCTGTGCCACCACACAGAGTCTGTCTAAATGCTCAAAATAAACTCAGGTGCACCACACAGCAACTAGGACTCTGAGTGGATGACTGCCATCAGAGACATTTCACCCATGTTCTATAATATTTTTAATGTGTGATCCATCTACCTCAAGCAATTTCACTTCCCCATCTCTGGTGCTGTCTGGGCACTTTGACTAGGAAAGAGCAAACGCAGCATGTTTCTCGTTTTGCTGTTTTCCCTCAGAGAAACTTAGGAAATTGCATTTTTAAAATGCTGAGTTACAGCTTGTTTAGACCAAATACTAACTTTGCAACATGATACGGTCTCCTATTTAAATTTACACTTTCTTCTTATGCAGCTTTGAAGAACATGTCACGCACTTTCACTCCTCAGTTTAGTATAGTGCAAAACAACTTCAGTTCTCACTAGCTGCAGCAACTTGCAGGGCATTTCTTTTTTTACGCTGAGATTTTGGCAGGGGCTTTGTGGAAAGAGCAGTAGTACAGATGTACGGTCATGTAAGAGCAGATTTATAGTTGCACATGAACTTTTTAGTGCTTTAACTTCATAATATCCCCTTGAACTTGGGCTTTTCACAGTGTGTTAAGTAGAATAAGCGTGTTATTTGCAAGCCCATATTTTTCAGTTGCTTATGCAAATAGGGAGCTGGCACAAGTTAGCATCTGCCACTGGTACGACTGGGCCGGTGTCCGTGCTGTTTGTTACGCACACGTTGAGTGCCCCATTCCTGCAAGGCACGCTGTGCTCCCCCAGAATAGCTCACCTTACACCAGTCGAAGTCTGCCCATCTGGAGAAGTGTGACAGACCAGCATGTGTCTGTGTGCTAGAATAAATCTTTCATTAGGTTTGGAAAGGTCAAATATAAGATTCAACAACAGTCTTAAAGTCAACAAAGCCGACCTGTAGCACTAGGGCTTATGTTTACACATTGGCTGAGGGTTTTTCCAAAACACTGCTATTCTAAGCATTCCCAAATCAGAGGCCACCTTGTTATTGATTACTGTTTTCATGCTTGTGGCAACAAGGGCCGAGGTGGACTCTACTGAGTCCTCCTGAGCTGGACAAACATGGGCAGTGTGAGAGCAGGCATGGGAAAATTTGGCAGCTGCTTGTGGCAAGAGGCTGATCTGGATGCAAAACAGACATGGTTTTACAGTGAATTTTCTCTCTACCACATCTCTGTAACACCATAATGAGCACTGCTGTGATACTAAATTCCTTCTCTGAGCCAGAAAGGGGTTGTGGCAGAAGAACTGCCAACATGGTCCCCCAGTCCTGTGTATGCCAGGAAGTGTAGTGAGTACGAGCCCCCAGGACTCTGCCTATGGCTCTTTATCCTAACACCTCTCCTGTCCCCTTGGGAGGAACGAAACTGCCTTTAACGCCTGAGAAATCCTGGCGTTAGATCTCAACACAGGGCAGAAAGACACTCCCCACCTCAAAAAACATTTACAGTCTAAGACAAAAATTTACAATCTAAACCAAAAATTACCCCAAGAGCAATACACACACTGCACTTTCCTTCAGCTTACAGCTCTATCTACTTTCCCTGTCCTTACTTTTCATTTTTGGTTTTTTTTACCTTGCCTTTGTCTTTGCTTGACTAATAACATCAACCACTTGTCGCACAGTAAATACATCTTCCTTACTTGCGTGCAATGGGGGTTTGAGAATGGTGTATCTAGATTGCTGCAGAATAAAATCAAAGCAAAATCACTGTCGCCCATTAATATCAATAGACTCTAAAATCAGTTGCTTTCATGCTCTGTTTTTCTTAGATATGTAAGTCACTGTGTTTTTATTAAGATTACAGGATGTTGCAACTAATGGAAATAAGCTATTGCAACAGCTTTGACATTACTAGTCAGGAACAGCTCACATTTCATAAACCTGTTTTATGGGAGCCTGCAATTATACATTCATAAGAAAACATGAACTATATCCAGTTTGTACGCTTTTCAATTTTCAGCCAGAAAATTTTACTGTAGAAGCTAGATAATTTTCAAGGGGAAGAACGTACTATATTGAATTGAGATACTGTGTTACTCTGTAAGAGATTTAACTGTGTACCCAGAACAGAACAACCTCTTCCTGCAAGAGGAACAAAATGCGGTGGTGCAAATTGTGCTGTTTTGCAGTAAAGTGCCTGATTCCTCCACAGAGGTGGAGATGTGTAATCACTGGCAGACATAAAAGTAATCAAGAGCATAAAATACAGCTGAGGTTGTGATACTTCTTCTCACCTTATCATGTGAAGTGGTTTCAAGTCACTTTTAACCTTTGGTTAGGTCATAGATAGGTCTTTATCAAGTCTGCACATGCGTGTAACAAATTAGACTTTAGCTTGTTATCACTATTACTCTATCTGGCTTTGCTCAATTAGGTGTGTTGAGCACTTCTCAAATGGGATTAAGCACCTCATTTTTAACTACCGTAAATTCACCAATAGCTGGTCCAGGAAGAGAGAAAAGGTATCATTGCATGTGACAAGGTGCCTTCCTTATGCAGCACACCAGGAAGGGATTCTGCAAGTGCTGGGAAAGGCACACCAAAGCTGCTCGTTTCCTGGAAGAGTCTTGGTGCTGTGGAGCAAAAGTCATGGGCTCACTGCCAAAAGTAAAGAAAGAAACCGACCAACCAACAAAAATATAAATTTTGTATTATCTTGAAGTCTGTAGCTGTCCAACAGTTTGAGAGCTTGCAGGGTTATTTTGTATTACTTTGTCCTCTCTCTCTATCCAAGCTATCTGCAGAAAGAAATCTTTGACTTCCTGCCTTTTTGATCACAGTATTTGATTATTTCTAATTTTCAGCCTGTGGAGGTCAAGAATTAGCACAGAATTTGGTGTTGCAAACTCAGATCCTCCTGCTATGTGACTGCAATATTATGTACTAGATGACTGCAACATTCCATACATGTAATAGCAGACGTGTTATTCTCATGGGAAGGCTCGCAACAGGTTAACACATGAGGAGCAAGACAGATTTCAGGCAGTGAGCTGACTGTGCACACGCAGTTGCTTGGAAGAATAGGATGGTGACAGATGGGTTATCATCCTCCATCTTGGTATCCCTGGCTCCAACCCGCCTATATGCCTGTCCCCTCCACCTTCCCGCTGTCCTCCCGCAGCTCACAACACCCTCTTCTCACAGCAAGAGGGTGAAACCTCTCTCTTCCTCTCCAGAGTGGAGTGAGTCGAGGTGCCGCATTCATCTCACACCCCTGGCAAGGCATAGCCTCTTGATGGGGTCATGAGCACTCTGTCATGCACCCTCTCCAACATTCAATGCTCTAATCGTGTGGCTGATCAAGTAAGCAACAGTTCTACTTGCCACACCGGGTGACCTCGACTTTGTGGACAAGGTGATGGCTTGATCAGTGAACTGGGGTTTTGTTTCCCTCAACCTCTACCTTGGGGTTCAGTCCCTCCAACGCTATGGGAAAAGGTCTTAGCCAGAGGAGAGAGAGACAGAGTCCTTTCCCATCCACAGCAATGTTTCCCAGCCTCCTGAAACCTTCCATTGAGCCTTCCCAGCCACCCGTCCTTGTTCTGGCCACGAAGTCTACCTCTCCCGCTAAACCGGAGGTTGCTGCTCCTGAGAATGAAGACAGTCTAAGTCATTTTTGTCCGTATCTGTGGGAAGGCCACACTTGCGTTTGTCTACACTACTGAAAAGCCTTGTGCTGCCTCTATATAGAAAATTCACACGCTAGAAATATTAAGAATGAAATGAGGAAAACAACACCTTAGGAATATTAAGAAGCAACAAGCATAACAGTGAGTTTTCTGCAGCAGTGCACTTTCTGAAGAAATAAAAGGCAGTGCTTTGCCAGACAGACCCAACACCTGTGAAATTACCCACTGGGCTGAGTGCAATGCTGATCTTAAACCTTTAAGTTCAGTACAACACACTGCATATGGGCTTGTGGGTGAGTCATTCTCCATTATGGGTAAGCTTCTCCCTTTGAGAAGCTGATGTGTCAAAAAGAGCTGTTTCTTCCTTCTCTCCTCCTGCCTAAAGTGTCAAGCAGCAGCGCAGCAGAAATGTTGTGCTTCAACCAAAGAAGTAATTCAATAATGTTTGGCCACGTTCCTTGATTTTATGTGCTGGCAGTCTCTGCTAGCAGTGTAGAACCTGGCACGGGAAGGGTTGACGTGCTGTCAATCTGGCTAAAAACATCAGCTACCTGCAGGCCAGGCTTGACTGGTGGTTGGCACCATTTTGATCAGGTCACCGAGTACTCCAGTTCCCTCCATCTTCCCAGGTTCTGGTGAGGTGAGTTAAGCAGCGTTTACCCCGTGTTTTTCTGTTTGCATCCTTCTCTCCGTTTTCCATGAAGATTCTGTTTGGATCACTGATTTCTTCCACATACAAAGGAAACACTGCCAACACATCCAGCTTCCAGAGGAACAGAAATACCCAGAGGAAGCTTTCAAGTAATCTAAAAACACTGGGAAGGAGAAGCATTCAAAAAATTAACATAAACATGTTTAAAAAGAATATTAGTAGGTGCCAGCCTTTAAAAAAACCCACAACTGTCAATGATTAATTAGCAAAACTATGATTTGAACTGCTTTTTTAACATCTGAAGTTTAAAAGTTTTATTTTTTCCACAAGGAAAAAAAAAAAAAAAACCAGAGGAACACTTTGTGAGCTATTCAGTGCATGTGATGAAAGACCTCAGTGATACCTGAGGCCCACACCAACGGCCCCGGGATGAACCTCAGCAGAGCGCCTTTTTCCTGTACTATTTGTGTAATAGATACCGAATGGCAGGAATGCCTGTGCCTGCCTGTAACTGCAGTATTCACTCTTCTGGAACAGATTTCAGCGCGTAGCGAATGAAGCGACCGATTCAAGATTATGCCATAATAGCTATGCCATAAAAATCGAAAAACAAAAAATATTTTGTTCCTGAAATAACCAAAACCTTTACTAAAGGCTTACGTCTCAAAAACTGGAAAGAGCTATCTTGCCTGTGAAAGCCCAGAGAGAATATGGACAGCTTACAGATGAGTACAAGATTTACACTCTGGAACAAATAATGACATCAAATCCTTTAAAATGTGATGTAATAGTCTCCAGTAGAGGCAGATGAATCAATAAGTGGAAAATATTCTGGTGTCAAATGTACCTCTTTCACCTGATCATAAGTTTCCTGTGAACGGTTTAATTCGGGTTTTTTTTGCAAACGGTTGCAAGTGAGTTGTTCATGGTGACTATTCAGATCTTAATGTTGGAGTTGTGTGGCTGATCAAGTAAGCAATGGTTTTATTTCTTACCACCCTGGATGACCTTATGGACAAGGTGATGGAGAATTAATGAACTGGGAAACCCTCAAGGAGGTAGTGGAGGGATAGAGATAGGAGAGAATGAATATATGGTGATTTTTAGGAAACCTAAATTTTGCTTTTATACACATGTAGAACATTCTATTTATTCACTTGTAATTTTGAAATAATTTTCCACACCCTTTGATATTTTGTTTTTTATTTAATTATTTATTTGTGCCTGGAAGAAGCAAGGGGAATGTGGCATTTCTGTAACACAGCTGAGGAGCTGCAGAAGGGCAAAGACTCTTAACACTCCAGCTCCACTGAAAAATGTCAAAGATGCATTTTTGTGGCATGTAGAAAAGGGAAAGAGTTTTTAATCTTAGTGACTTTTACTGAGCTCTCCAGATTTCATCTGAATTTTGCAGTGTTGGCAAGAATGAGTCCATACCTGTCTCAAACTTTTCTCTCCCCTGTCCCTCAGATTCATCTCATTGTGCATGACCAACAATTCTGACTGTACTCCAGAAGTAATGGAAATAAGGTAAGAGAAAAGGAACAATCATCTCCCTAAATTGTGAGCCTGATCATTAGTGCTACTTGTAAAATTAAATGCAATTGTCCCTTCCTCCCCTTTTTTCTGGACTTGGCCTGAGACATCCCAAAACATCCTGTTTCTCTTACATGTGTTGATGTTGTCTTGGACACTGTGTGACCTCAGGGCCAGGTGCTTCTCTTCCCCTGGCAATGGCACCACAAGTTCACTAACCTGCCAGCTCCAATCTGACTTTTTCTTTCTGGTTTGAAGAATACAGAAACATTTGGAAGATGTAATTGAAGCTCAGGCAATACGGTATGTTCCACTGACTTAGCTGAGCCAGTCTGCTTTGCTCCACCACAGTGCACTCCTGACAAGGTAATTCTTGCCAGAAATGATCAGATTGAGCCTGAAAGAGTTCAGATGTGACAAAAGCATTATTTTGAAGAAGCCAGAGTCTAGTGTGAAAACTCTTAAAATAAAACAAAATAAAATAATGGAAATTTTGCAAAATAAAAGAATTCCTGTTCCCCTGCTTGGAAAGGCAGAAGATAAAGTACACCTTTCTGTTTCATATTTCGGTGATTTAAAATGCTACAGTGATCTTAGATTTTATGGTACCGATTGATAAGATAATAATAATGTCAGACAAAAAATTTAAATCTCCTTAGCTACAGGCTTGGGAAGTCCCAATCCAAAGCACTAAAGGTTTTATAAATAACTACAGAAAGACTACATCTCTCTCATGTGCGCTGTGTTTGACTCTGGCTCTCAGATCTTTTAATCCAACTTGTAAATTCCTTAGACCTCCTATCCTTGCTACCGATACAGGCTGAGGATTTTCAAAATTCTCAAAACCACGCAACTGAAATTTAAAAATCCATAAAATCCCCATTCAGGACTGGCATCCATGTACGAGAATATGGTTGCTTTTCTCACTCCCATGCTAAGGTTTCACCTTACCTAACTTTACATATCACAAGCATGGCTGTCTAGCTCTGAGCGAGTTGTCTAGGCTCCTTTTTATAGTTGATGGAGATAAATAAGCACTTCAGGAACACAATTCACCTAATCAATTTAGACATCTGCCTTTGGAGGTGATGATATATGTCCTAGTTGCCTATATCTTGCCACTGAATATAAAGAAGGCGTAGATGAGTAGCGCATATGCAAACCACCATGCTGTAGGTGACTACAGTGCAAGCCTAGAAGACTTGCACTGCTACTTGGCTTAATGTAGTAGGACTCCACTGTGGCTGAGGCCGCAGGCAAGTGCCAGGACTATCCCTGAAACTGCCCTTACTCCAGCAGAAGGTATTGCTGTTGTGAAGCCTTACATTTCTTATTCCTCCAGTAAGATAAAAGATAAGTAAATGTGGCTGTCTGAAAGGAAACAGGATGCGGAGGACTGCCGCATAGTTCTTGGATTAATATATTAGTGCGAGACAGGACCTTCAGCTAAACACTTCTTAACCCTGCCTGCCATTTAGACATTTTTCTTTCTTTCTTCAGATACTTCTAGGCAATCTTTTGATTTCTCTACTTTGTTTTCAAACTACCAGTTGTGAGGAGCTGCTCAAGCATGGAGATTTGAACAGAGAAAGGTAAGAAAAAGCAGAATATCTAGTCGACACAACTTATTATTATATTTGCATTGTACGCTGAATTATTGAAATTGTTGTATTGTATGAAAAAGCTCTCTAATCAAAATATTCTCTGGTACGAGCTTGCTTTTTTTTTATGCTGTAACAGAAACCACCACCCTGCAATGTCCTCATGTTTGCTGCCTCTTAGCCTTTACTTGCTCTCCAGTATTCCGCATTGCAATACATTTCTCTTTCGGGAGATGTCAAATATATCTTCCACCTTATGTTTTGGACGACAAACCATGCTCAGCCGCACAGCTTGGGTGATGCTTTCTTGACTACGCACAGCATTGGAGTATTGGTCTCTTATGTGACCATGCATTAATTATTTTCCCTGAAAACATTGTCATCTCTACAGCAATTCTTATTTCCATTACAAGACCAAACCAAACATGTCTAAACTACTACATTTGATTGTGCTGAACTCGTCCACGCATTTTCAGCACACGAGGATAGGTGCAAAGGTATTGTCCCTATGGAGGGAAAATCTTGCTGATGAATTTTTGAATAGCATAGACCTGAGGAAGTTTCTGCATGGCTGGCCAACCAGCCAGCCTGCTCCTTCTTCCTTGCCTAGTCTAGAAAGAAAAGGGAAATTCCCTTGCATGAAGTAATGCAGTCAACTGATCCGCTGGCAAAAAAAAACAGAGGACAAACATTTACCAGTGAATTTCCATTCCAGAAGTAGGAAGAAGAGTTTTCTGCAAAAATCGTGAAGGAAATCTCAGTGTATGACACCAATGCAGAACTGCAAACTGGTCCTTTTTTTGTACAAGTACTGCAAAGGCAGTATACATTTGTCTTTACTTTCTTACATCAAAATTAAGGAGAATAATAGAAAAGAGGCAAGAGGTAGTTTAACAACCAGTAAACAACCCTAAAGTTGATGCAGTCATCTCATTTAATTATGCCTGTTTTGTATTACTTTCCTCAAGTTCTTTGCTAAATAATCTAAATAACCGCAACCTGAAAGAAAGAGTAAGTAACGTCATCCATGAACTGACCAAAATAACTCTGTAGGTTCAATTTATCTGGAAATAATTTTGAAATTAAAAGGGAAATATCTGAGATGAAAACAAAGGTCTAAGTGCAGGTTTTTCCAAACTTAAAAGAATCTGTCTTTTTGCACTGTTTTTTTGTTGCATAAATACCTAAAGATGTTTTAGGATACAGCTTGTCATGCACATTTTTTTATTAGATTAATTTTTGTTAAGTTTTCTGTTAGAGTGTTAAGTCTCGTGTCATAACGAAGCACAAGTTTTATTTTCAAATATAAGTAAAGGGTGTAGAAGAGTTTAGGGACCACCATCAGGAGCCACAGCTGACTGTGAACCCATTGTGAAACCTCAGAGGAATCCATAGGTTTTCATACTATCAAAAAGATACGAAGTCAGGAGCTGTAGCGCGCACGGTCTTACCATGCGAGTCTAGAAATTCTAAGCTATTTGCATGAGAAATCAGCATCACTTTCATTTTTAAAAACAAACCCATATGAATTTAATCTCTTCTATCAGCTCCTGTTGCCTTTGTCAAGGCGGCTTGGCCAGGCAAACTAGAGGCAAATGGATTTCCACATGACCTACTTTATCTGGCGAGATATATAAATAGCCTACTTCAGAATTTTGGAGAACCCATTTAGCACACTTTGGAACGCACTTCTGAAAGAACACAAAGTCAGCAGAGGAATCAAGGCCTCTTGCATGTGCTTGTGGAAGAGAGGTGGTAACTGAGACGAAACCGATGTCAGAGAAGCCTGAAGTCCAGCTCAGTGAGCTGGAAGGTGGCACAAGCACCGTGACGGTGCGAGTAGCGGTCACATAGCAGAGCGCGGCGTCACCTTGCTGGTCAAAGTGCATTTTGTTCAGCGTTTTGTGGACTGTGTAGCTGGTGACAGTATCCGATCACAAAACGAGTACTCTTTTGGATCTCGTGGCTATGTGGGATTCAGAAATGGCAACACGTGCAACGGTGCGGTAGCTGGGTCTGAGGTGGTTTCAGCACCGTAGGCAGGGAGGATGGGTCCCTTTTGAGCTCCCTTCTCTAGCTTCTTTGCTGGGCACATCCTCTTCTTGGCCACCAGCAGCTGCCAATTGCAAGCTCCTTTTTAAAAATGGGGAAAAAAAACCCTCAGTAACCCAACCGGCTGCAAAATGGCTCAGGGTCGTTGATGTTTTTCTTGCTGCGAGTAAAAAAACAGAAAGAGGGTCCAACACAAGGGAACCTCCTTTGAAAAATAAGGTGGCCATTCCTCGTGAACGCTGACGGTTTGCAAAGCAAAAGAGCGAGACTGATCCTAGTGGGCACAATGAGACGTCTGCAGCTTTTCAGGCCATCGCTGATACGCTGGCAAGGCCAAAAAAACCATTTTGCCTCCAGGATTGGCCTTGTACAGAAACACAAAAGACCTCCATAATGCAATTAATTGAGCTGAAAGGACCTTTGTCCTCTGGGCTTCCTGAGTAACAGTGTGCTTGTACAGAAATAACCTGTGAGGACACAGTGGGGTAGTCGTGTCCTGAGGTGGGGTTACAGCAGCCCCACAAGCAGTGACTACGCCGGGGGGTGTTCGGTACTTCCACACACAAGGCATATTGCAGGAGAATTTCAAAATGGAGCATGCTTAATGTTGTTTAAACTTCCCGAACAAAACCAAAGCAGGCAAACTAGCTGAAATGTTCATTCTTGAAAGTCTTTGTGACTTGTATCCTAATCTCAGGAAATTATGCCCTAGCCTCATTTAAGTTGAGTGTAAGGATTTCTCTGCCAATGGTGGGTGTCATTAATTCAGTTGTGCCCACTAACCTGTCTTCACAGACAGTTTTACAGCTGTAAAAATGCAGATTTTGCGAGTCAGACCTAAATATTGTGCTGTTCACGTGTTTCATTAGTGTTCTTAATTGCTTTGGTTCACCCTAACACGGGGTATCTAGATTACGAACTGCAGGTTGTGCACAGAAATCCATGGTATTCATATTGTTGGTCTTGGTAGCTGTTCCTCTACTTGGGAAGAGAGGTCCAGCCACGTGCAGCCCTCTCGTGAGATGATGAGTGAAAGCACTGGTGGAACTGTGCATGGGTAACTCAAACAGCTGGGAGCAGAAAGGGAAATCCACCACCATGCCTAGAAATGGAGCAGTCCATCAGACACCATCTGGATTAGTCATTTGGACATCCTTCTTTGAGGCATTGTATTTTCTTCAGTTCAACAGTCTGATAAATCATTTTTATCTTCAGTGTTGGGGCTTGTGATTAGGCTTAACAACAAGGTGTGGTCTACAAGGCAGGTTTTATTACTTATGATTTACCACTATTCTTGACATCGACTCCTTTCCCCTGACCTACGATTTATTGTTATAAGGCAGGGATGAAAACCCCCCACAAAATTTGTCTCTGGAAAGCCATTTTCAAGTAAATGAATTGAAAAATGAATATATGACAAATATATGCAAACTAATGCTGGACTCAAGGCTAACACTGTTTTCAGCATGTTTTAAAATACAAAAAGCAATGATTTCACGTTTGATTCCAGGGACAATTTTGTGTCTTTGGACCAGGTAACTTGTTTGGTTGGTGCTCCCTTAGAATCTGCTTAAACCAAAAGACTCAGCGTTCTTTGATTAGCCCTCAAGACAGGGGTTAATTAACAGGATTTAAATCACTGGATCATGCTACAACACCCTAATGCCAACGGCATTTTTAGTAAGTTCGCACAGAGCCTACATGTTATTGCTCTGATGATACTAAATTGTGTCCAGGTTTATGATACTAAATTGTGTCCAGGTTTCTAAAAGAAACTGGGAAATTTTGTGGTCTTATTTGACACTTGGATGATCTCAAGCCTTGAGATTCTTAAACAATGGCATTAGTGGTTTAAGCAGAAGAGATACACTGAAAACCAGCTTGAAATCTGAACCTGACAGTACAATTTGAGTTCAGCCACCTGCATGCATCACATCATCTCTTTACTCTTTCCAACAGCCCCACTGAGGCAGCCGAAATGGTGATGTGTAGAAATGTAGGTGAGGATGGTTTGGATGCTAGGATTTGTGCACTTTTAATACCGATAAAGGCCGATAAATCACCATTTTTTCTTTTTTCAAATGTTTTTGGCAAAGTATCTTCTTTGACGACCTTTCTTTCTGTGCTCAATAGTGCTTTACATGTCCTTGTGAAAAGATTTATGGCGAAAGTGATGCACTGATTTTAACGTCTCTAGGCTTTCACCTTAATTTTTCCTGTTATTCCTGCAAACGCCCCTGTTAAAATGCTACAGCCGCTGCTTTGTAACTTTCGAATGCGATATACCTTTCATGACTCGAGGTACCTGTACCTTGTGGATGCTCCATCCCTGGAGGTGTCCAAGGCCAAGCTGGATGGGACTTTGAGCAACCTGGTCTGGTGAGAGGTGTCCCTGCCCATGGCAGGGGGTTGGAACTAGATGATCTTGAAGGTCCCTTCCAACCCAACCCATTCGATGATTCGATGCATCACAGCATCCCGGTGCTCCCTTCAGCAAAGGCACACTAGGGGCACTATTTCTCTGCAGTTGAACAGCACCGGTGCTAACAACCTCCCCACGCCAGAAGCTCGTAGTCAAGTAATGTAGAAAAAAAATTAATTAAATATATCTCTCTATATTCGGAGATCTTCTCTGGCAGAGTGGCAGAGACAGAGCACGCCCAGAGCAGAGGTGTTGGATGAGTTTGCTCCATCCCATTCAACCGAGCCGTGTTTAGGGTGTCCCTGCCCGTTACTCCCCCTTTTTTTTGTTGTTTTTTTGCAGCCCCCGGGGCTCGGCGCGCAGGGAAACCCGGGGGGGCGGCGAGAAAAGGCACGGGCACCTCTCCCCAAGGGCCAGCCTCCGACACGCCTCTTAAAAATAACACCAATCTCGCAAATGCCGCAAGCATTTGGAGCTCGGTTATTAATTTTTAATGGCTTTGTTGGATTTTTCTTTTTTTTGCCAGGGAAGCGCCTTTTCTCCCCCCCGGCTAGGGACAGGCTGAGGGCAAGACCCCCCCGGGCACCTCGCCGCCATCCTGCCCTCGCACCCCAACTTTTTTAACTCTTTTGTAATGTTTTTTTTCTTAACCAAGGCAGTTTGAGGAGTTCACTTTTGCCGAGTTGTTTTTCACGCAGTTTCCATAGGGCTGTTGGGGTTATTTTGGGGTGGTGTTCCCCCCCTTTCCCTTCCTCCTTTTCCCTCCCTTTCCTCCTCTTCCCTCTCTTCCCTTCCCTTCCCTTCCGCCGGCCGCGCCGCCGCAGTCCCCGCCGCCCGCCTACAGCTCCCAGGATCCCTCTGGGAGGCCGCGTCCCTTCCCCTCCTCTCTCCCTCCCGGCTCTTGTTGTTTGAAAAGGCTCCGGCGGAGTTTCGGGAGGAAGGGAGGGAGGGAAGGAGCCGCCGCCGCTCCGCTCGGGGCGGTGCTTGGGGCGGGGAGGTGCCGCTGGCCGCGGCGGTGGGAGACACGGCACGACACCGGGAATACCGGGGTGAAGCCCTGCCGGGAGGGAGAGGAGGCAGCCCCGGGGCTAGAGCCGGCCGCGGCCGTTCCTCTCCCGCCCCGGAGGAGGCAGGAGCGCCGGCCGATCCTCCCCCTGCGCCGGGAGGAGGAAGGGGAAAGGGAAGGAGCGAGCCCGGGGAGCTCCAAGCTCGGCTCGGCGGCGGGGCGAGGCGAGGCGAGGCGAGGGGAGGGGAAGCCCCCCGCGGCCCGGCCCCGGCGGGAGGGTCCCGGCGGCGCGGGGGGCGGTGCCGCCGAGGCGGGGCGGCGGCCGGAGCCTGCCCTGGGACGCCGGAGCTGAAGTTGCGGCGGCGGGGCGGCGGCCGCCCCTGTCGTCTCTCCCCATGTCGGTGTGACTCGGCGGCGAGGAGGAGGAAGGGGGGAGCCTCCCGCCTCAGCCCCGCTCCGGCCGGGGGTTGTGCGTGAGAGACAGACAGACAGACACACAGAGACAGCCCGCTCCCTGGTCCCTCCCCTCGCCCCGCAGCCCCGGGAGGCCGGAGCGGGCGCGGTGCTGCCGCCGCGTCTCCGGGCTCCCTCGGCCCGGCCCGGCCCGGCCCG
>JAVSBS010026859.1:91249-106988 GCA_033124195.1 Coracias cyanogaster | reverse complement strand
ACAACCAGGACAGCTGACCCGAACTGACCAAAGGGATATTCCATACCATATGACATCAGCTCAGCTATAAAGCTAGGTAGAAGGAGGAGGAGGAGGAGGGGGCGGTTATATTGTCCTCCGGAGTAAATGGACTGAAAATTAAATGACTACAATTAAACTTCTGTGTGTATGTCGTCTTCTGCTTTTGTGTAATCTGCCTTTGTGCTTTTCAGATCTCAAGGGCTGCCCATAGCATCTGGTCCACTGTCTGTGTCTTGTATAGAGAGGTCTGAAATACACCTGCTAATAAGCTTACATGCATTAACTGAGTAACATATAGAAGTTCAGGAACCTTTTAAAGGAGGCACAAAATAGCAGTGAAGTTCAAAACTAACATTGAGGAATTACCCTAAACTCTAATTGTGTTGCTTTCTGTCTCCTAAATACTTTTATGAGAGTATCTTTTACTTCCCTGATTGAAGAAAGGAAGAGGGGATTGGAGGAACTACAAGGTCAGGATGGAAAAGGAGAAAGATTTGTTTGTTTGCTAGTTTAATTAAGAAATGGATTTTTCTTTTTTGGAGGTTGTGACGTAATCAAACTGCATTTATGAGACGAAAGAACTGGTGCCAATGTCCTGCTTTGTTGTAACCTGTATTAGAAATATGGATGCAAGCCAGACTGTGCTTAAAAAGAATGCCAAGGATAGAGGTAGAATTGATTCTCTTCTTTCTATTCATTCTTGAGATAGAGAAAACAGGAGCTTCACTTCTTTCAGCTATTGCAATGTACGAAAAAGGAGACAAGAAACTGTTCATGTCACCCTGACTAAACAATAGATTCTCCAGATTTAAATGGAGATAGATGGAAGTATTAAGATGGTGTAAAGTGTGGGGATAGGTAAGTAATAAACATTACAGTTCACCAATGTGGTACCATGCATCAATTTGTAAAACAACAAATAATACATATATTACTATGGGCACATATGATTCACTTATCTGAGAACAAATGATAAGGGATGTTTCAGAAGGTGAAGATTTTCAAAGGATGTGGGGATAATGGTGGATAATCAGCTGAACATTGTCTTCTAAAACCCCTTTTTTGTCTATAAGAGGTAGACATCTTCCTCCAGTGAATGAAACCCAGAGTCTAACCGGATTAGGAATAGAGTTTTGATGAAGGCAGGGGCAAGAGGGACACCAGATGTGTCCAGTCATCAGTGGTAGTGCTGCCATTGGTGCAGCTTCTAAACAAGAAGAGGGCTTATTCTTGCTGATACATGAAAGAAGTTGGTAAAAAGAAAGATAGCACCAGGGTAGGAGGGAATGGTAGAGAGGAAAAAAAGCTCTAAATCAAAAGTATCTGAGGCCTCAAATGGTCTTGCTTCAGGTGTGAGCAACAGGTATTATGACCTATGAATCCTTCATTTTATTCAATTCTCACACCTGATGTTGCTTAAATTACTCAGGATGTCTTGAGTTCCTCTTATGTCAAGATCTTCAAATTGTACACATTGGAGTACATTCTCTGGAATTACTCAGATTTCTGAAACACAGGAAATTACAGTTAAACATAACAAAATCTTTTTTACTGTTAGGGTGGAGGCTGTGGAGTCTTTCTAGGAGATATTAAAAATACATGTGGACATAGCTGTAAACAACCTTCTCTAGTCACTCCTGCTTTGAGCAGGTGGCTGGACTGTGCAATCTCCAGAGCTACCTGCCAGCCTCAACTATTCTACACTAAGAGAAGGCCTATTCTTTGTTCTCTGTCTAAAGACCCTCTTCTATATCATTAGGAGATAAAAATGGAGACTGAAAGATATTCTGCGTCTCAGGGAAAAATAAAATAAAAATTTAGTGTCCTCTTCAGCCTGGAAATTTCTAGTTCAACACTAGCTTCTTCAGCATGAAAGCATTACACAACTGGTAGCTGCCAAGGGTCCCCCTCACCTTTCAAGAGACTGAGTTGAGGCCGACTGGACTGCAGTTCCCTGCATACTCCTTCTTGCCCTGTCTGAAGACAGGAGTGACATCTTCTTTACTCCGGTCCTCAGGCACCTCTCCCAGTCACAATGATCATTCAAAGATTGTCAGGAGTAACCTCAAAATTATATCAACCAGCTCCCTCAGTACTTGTAGGGGCATCCTATCAGCACCCATGGATTTATGTACATACAATTTGCTTAACTGTTCCTTGACCTGATCCTCTTCTTCCATGGGTGAGTTCTCCTTGCTTCAGACTTCTTCCATGGTCTCTGAGGCTTGGGGTTCCTGAAGGCTGGACTTGCTAGTAAAGACTGAGGCAAAGAAGGGATCCAGTACCTCAGCATTCTCCATGTCCTGAATCTCCAGCTCACTTACCCTATTCAGCAGTGGACCCATATTTTCCTTAGTGTTCCTATTGTCACCTATGCACTTTTAGAATTACATCCTGTTGTCTTTTACTTCTCTAGGCAGATTCAATCCCAGTTGGAATTTGGCTTTCCTAACCTCATCCCTGTATGCTCTGACAGAGGCTTCGTATTCATCCCAGGATATCCATCCCTGCTTCCAACTTCTGTATACTTCCTTTTTTTTCAAGTTTGTCCAGGAGCTACTTGGTCATCCATGCAGGCATCCTGTAATTTTTGCCCGACTTACTACTTGGTGGAATGGGCTGCTCTTCAGATTGGAGGAGGTGATCCTTGGGTATGACCCAGCTTTCTTGGGTCCCTCTTCGCTACAGGACCTTTTTCCATGGGACATTTCCAAGCAGATCTTTGAAGTGGCCAAAGTCTGCACTGCTGAAGTGCAGTGCTGGGATCCTGATCTTGCCCTGCTCCTCCATCTCAGGATTCTGAGCTCCCAACTATCATAGTCACTGCAGCCAAAGCTCCCTTCAGTCTTCACAACATCCCCAATGAGCCCATCTTTATTTGTGAATATAACGTCCGGCAGAACATCTTTCCTCATTAGCTCCTCTATCACCTGGGTCAGGAAGTTGCCATTGATGTCCAGAATCTCCCAATTATGCCCTTCAGTACTGTCCCTCCAGCAGATATTGGGGTGATCAGAGTCCCCTGTGAGGACCTGAGCCTGCAAATATAACACTACTTCTGTCTGTAGCAGTCTACCAGAAAACAGAAACAGGAAGTGATAGTGATTTTCAACTGTCCTAACTTTCAGGTACTCTTTGTATACTTTTGACTTTCGAATTCTGCCTTGAATTAATTTAGATGTATTTACAATGAACTCTAACTTAATGAAGTGTTTCTGACCAAGATGGGAAAAAAATAAAAAAGCAGGCACTAGTTTGAAAATGATGGATGTCAACACAGAGAAAGTTTTAATGTTCATATTTAACATTGCACTGAGCCTGAATATTTCCACCTGGGCTTATTCATCTCATTTACATCAATGACAGTACATGCATATTTGAATGAGTTTAATAAAAGCCTTGTTACATTGCCACAACATTTTCCTGTTACACTCATGCTGAGAATTGTTAGTAACTGGAGAATTGTTAGTACTGGGAACACACACCAGGAATGTATTTTTGGCCCATATCATAAAATGTGATTTCTCCTGCATGCCAGAGGTCCTCACATAGCAGGAACAAGCAATGTGTAATGTTGTGTTGTTGTGCTTGTTCAGCAATCATCACTTTATGCTGTCATTAGCTGCCTGATCACACAGGCCAATGCTGAACTCATCAATATCCCCTCAGAAGTCTTCTTTCAGACAGTCCTGCCATAGGTTCCTGTGATGCCAGCATTGTCTGCTGGACACAATGTAGAGAGATGGCTCCTCAATGGCCCTTAACAGGGAAAGGCACCACCCAGAAAGCCCCAACAGAATCCACACTCATCAGGAAGCTCTTCTGACTAATTGGCCCCTGGTTAAAATAGCCGTGGCCTTGCCCACCACCCCGACCATGACCACCTGGGTCAGGGTGGAGTCACAGAGACACAGGTGGGTCAGGTTCTGTCTCTGGAACATGAAGCCAATAGGAAAAACAAAACATTCTGCTAGGTTGTGACTCATTCACAGGTCAACTCCAACTTCAGGCCCACAACTCAGGCCCTAGCACTTCACATGTCAGAGCTTCAGAGCAAAGTATTTCTATTAGCACACTTTGTTTTCCAGTATGTTAACTCTTATGGTAAGGTGGTATCATTGGTGCATCCTATCCATATGTGCCTTCAACTGTAGAAACAAAGTCTCTCCTTTTGCCTTCTTATAACATCTTAAATTTATTACGCACTGAAATGATCTTAAATCTTAGTTAAGAAACACCATCCTTGACACTGATCAAGGGAAAACTCCTGCAGTAAGTGTTCATGTTGTTCAGCCACTCTGTTGCCTTTTAATTCATGGTGAACTAGCAGACAATGTAGGTGTTATGCTGAACTGGGATTCACAGGCAGCAGTAGAGATTAGGAATTCTTATTGTGAAATTATCACAATCAATAATTGTTGGAAATATATCTCAGGCAGAGAGAACTTTCAAACAGTTACTGTCTTTTTAAAATACTTTTTAACTGAAATTGATATAATGTTCAAGATAAGCAAAGAAGAGAGGACACTGGCAACTGACAGACTTCTATGCCTTCCCATGTTATGAGTCCTAGCCTATATTCAGAAGCAGTTGTTCTTTTATTTTTTAAATTCAGGTGTATAAGCCCTAGAGACCATAATGTTTCAAATCTAGCAGTGACTCTGGGAGATGCATCTTTGAATGTATTTATCAGATGTTTTTATTCTTGCAATTAAACAAGGAAACAAACAAATCTTCTATTTTACTAAAAATTAAATCTGTTTCTGTCTCTGAGTTGGCCATTAACCTAGCTATAGAAAACATACTTTTCTATCAATAGTTTTAGAAAATTTCAATCTGAAGTTCTCACTGAGGCAAGCAACTGCCCATACAACAGGCTTTGGTTTCTTTACTTTTGCTTGCTACAAAAATATTTAAATATTACAGACCAAATCAATCTTTTTATCAGAAGGAGTTAAGAGAATCACTTCTCAAAGACCAATAGCCGGATGCACAACACTCTTCAAAGAAGTGGCATGCATCGCTTCAAACTCTTCCAGCCATATGAGGAAAGCAACAGTTTTCCACAACCTAGATATGGATGCAAAACTTTGTGCTGATGAATCAAGAGGAAACCATGGTGTCCTTGTTATATTTTTTTCTAGGTTAATGAAACTACTTTCCTGATAACACCATTTTCATTGAAACAATGACTTCCTAAAAGAAAGAAAAAAAATATGATCTGCAGTTATAGAACTTAACTATTTCTTTGAAACGGGCAGAGATCTTTTGCCAAATATTAATGTTTATAATACTAAAATTTATTAATATTTTACTATTGTGATTCTAAATTGAAAGAATACTACTTAGAATTGGCTCAAGGAGGAGAGAATATGACAACACAAGAAATGATCAAAATTTGAGAATTCTGTTTTCTGAGGTTTTCTGGCAGCAGAAATTGTGGTCAGCTGAATAACAAAGTTGTTGGAGATGAAAGTTGACTCATGTACACCCAAGGCTTTAATTAATTTGCAAATAGATAAATTGGATTTTATTAATCACTGTTCTAGGGAAATGGTTAAAATGCAGTTTGGAAAGCCACATTTGGCTTGTCTCTAACACTCAATATCATCAGATGGATTTTTCTGTTCTCACTTCCTGTCTCACATTGCAGTTTCTAATTATTATATCTTGTGGCTTTGAGGTTTTTTTTAATTGATAGGAGCATGTAAGAGTCTGAGAAAGTTGTTTCTTTTCTGCTGGCTTTTTGGGGGAGGGAGTAGTGGGGATGCTCTGCATAATTTTCTGTTAAGAAAAAGGTATGTTCCTAATGAATTAGAAGTTAACCAAATCTCTCCTAAATTCCTCATCTACTGAAGGTTTGCTGACATTAGGTGTGAAACATGACCTAAGCATTTCATAAGTCATGAATAAACACAATTCCTTTTCCATTAGTACTTTGGTATTTGGGGTTTTTGTTGTTGGTGAAGTTTTTACACCTTTACACTGGATTATAAACTTTAATAAAGAAAAAGTGAGACTATAAGAACAACTGAAATAAAGAAATTACTAGTAAGCCTGGTAATTAGGAAATGCCAAAGCAGGTTTGACTAGGGCACGTTACACAGGAATGTATCCAGGTGGGTTTTGAAAGTCTCCAGAGAAGAAGACTCCACAATCTCTTTGGGCAGCCTGTTCCAGGGCTCTGTCACCCTCATGGTAAAGAAGTTTCTCCTCATATTGAGGTGGAACTTCCTGTATGCAAATTTTTATCATCCTTGTAGCCCTCTGTTGGACTCTTTCTGGTATTTCCCTGTCACCCTTGAACTGGGGAGCCCAGAACTGAACACAATACTCCAGGTGTGGCTTTACCAGGGCATTCTATTATAGATGAATTAGAATAGATATTTGGATAGTTTTGTTTCTTTAAACGAAAGTGTGTTTTTTCTCTGCTACTTTTCATTGACACTTATTTTTTTCCCTGGTGCTTCTGTAAATAATGTGGTAGAGAATTTCACCCTGTGACTGGGGCAGCAGCACTCATCTCTTGGTCTCCATCCCTGCAAATTTAGTAGTGTAAGCAGTACTTGCTTACAAGCTCTTACTTGATTCATAAATCATTCCGTCACTAATACCCGACCTGTCCATTCCATTATTGTAGTTTATGAAAATGATGACTTGTCAAATCACATAGTTATAGGGACAGTAGCAGGTAAGATTTGAGTGGAAGCCAACAATAAAAATTAATATTACTATATAATTATTGCAAGATCACAAATATTTCCTTTCTTCATCCCTCCCAATACCATCTTTTACCTTGCCACACAGCTATATTTACACAGGCAGATATCTTTATCTTTGTGGAAGTACTCCAGGTATCTCAGTATATGGGAATGTCTTAACAACTCCTAGGACAGTTTAATACTTTGTAAAACTTATTAGCCATCATAATGCTATTCCTTCCATAAAGTACTAGCACCAAGCCCATCAATAAGAATTTATCTCTTCTGCTAATAGCAAAATCCATGTGTAGCTTTTATCTTGAGCTACTGTTATGCCACACCATTCAGGTTTGTAAGCTGAATTATTTTTCTTCCTGACCAGAACACCATGAATCAAATATCTGACAATAGATGACCCCACAGTGAATACCTCATAATCTTTATGAGTTTCCCCATTGTGTTTTTTCTTTTTATTCTGTTACACACAAAATACGAAAACAAGGAGGCAGGTTGGTTGCTGAATTTAATTTCTATGACATTTGTACTTTATTGCCATACTAAAGAGAAAAAAGAAAAAAAATCACATTACAAAGGGATTCTGCTTAATTATCTTTGTAATAAACAAATATAGAGCATATTAGTATGTCACTAGGCTACTACACTACTTAGTACAGTAGAACTATAGAAACACATGTAGGAACATAGGAGGTTCCACATAAATATGAGAAAAAACTTCTTCATGGTGAGGGTTAGAGAGCACTGGAAGAAGATGCCCAGAGAGATTGTGGAGTCTCCTTCTCTGGAGACATTCAAAACCCACCTGGACATGTTTCTGTGTGACCTGATCTAGGAGATCCTACTCAGGCAGGGGAGGTTGGACTAGATGATCTTTCAAGATCCCTTCCAATCCCTGGCATTCTGTGATTCTGTGAACTACATACAATAATTACATTTCATGTCATCCAATTTCCTATCAGGATAGGGAGACTGGTTTCTTTCAATAGTTGCTTGTACAAGTTAAGTCAGTCTGCAGAATTTGTTTAAAACTATTATCAGAGCTGCTTGAAAACATTGTAAGGGTATAATCCTTTTGCTTTGTTTTATTTTCAGAATTGCTTCATGATAATACTAAAAAAATCTTGTTAATTTTATCTGAAGTATTTTGCTATTTTGCTTTTGAAGAGCATGCTGTGGAAGGTAAGAGTGTTTGAAGCAAGAACACAGTGCAGGTAGCAGTAAGCATATGAACCTTGTGTTATTTTTTCAGGAGGGATTATTCTGTTTTGTTTTTCTCTACAGGGGATTAAGGTCATGATTAATCAATATAGTTTAATCAGTTTGAGCTAAAGTATATTGTTACACAATACTGAGATGAGTTCAAACTGTTAAAAAGACAAATACACAATGAACAACAAAAATGACTCTTCTGTGTTGCTACCAAAATCAATTTCAATAGCGATCACTTACATTACAGCAGTCTGCTTGTAATACAGTGAAAAGGTCAGTACAATTTCTTGCCTAGTTAGCGATGTAACTTTCAAGCTTCCCTGGGCACAAGTTGTGATCACAGTGTCTGGCAAAGTCATTTTTCCACAGACCTTGTGTTTGTCATATTCTCCAGAGCTCAACAGTCTGTAGTGTTCTTAACTTCACAGCCTCCTTTCTCTTCTTTCTTTATTTTTTTTAGCAAAATTGACAATAATTACACACTTCTTGTCATTAAGAACTGACGCTGCAGGTCAGTAATAAATAATGGCTGGTTTTCATGTTACTATTCTTAAAACTTGTTACTTTTAAACCCTCTGCAGCTTTGTCACTGTGAGTGGAAAATGCTGTCTCTCTATGGTTGCACTATGCCAGAAAAACAGAATGTGATTTAAGCAATCAAAAAAGAAATCTGGAACGTAATTACATAACATGTTAGTTGCTTATGAGCTGATATCTCTGTTGTGCTATAAAAGTCTGTGTAGAAGTGCAGTAAGTTAACTCCCAAATAATCATTTCCTCTACAAATCAAAAGGATCATCAGTATGTTTCAGAACACTTGCTAATGCAAATATATTCTTCCTTTTTGCCCTGAGATAAATGAGTAAGTCAACAGTTAACCTACAATACAAAAGCATTTTATTTTTTCATATTCATTTAGGACAACCTGTGAATTTTCTTCTGATTTTTATTATCACTACAGATGTTCTACCAGTTAACAATGTTTTCAGTCAAGTGCTGAAAGAGTATCTGATTTCTGAGAGGTTTTTTGTTGCCCATCAAAATAAGTTTTCCACCTATTCCAGAGAAAACAGGTCAGGTCTCTACTTCATTAATATAATAGCTAGAATTAGTGTTGATGAACCTGGAAATTTATTTGGAAAACACTGCTATTTTTCACATTTTAATGAAGATGTTTCAGAAATAAGAACTTGAGAGAATGTTGACCTACTCTGGCTATTAAATTTACAACAGATTCTTATTTTAAAGTAAGAGTTTATATCCAGCTATATTAAATTCTTCAAAATTCTGTGCCACACATTGCATATAAAATCTGTATCCTTTCCAAAGTGTGTAGCCTCCACTCATTACCTACTAGCCACACTTCTCAATGTCTTGTTAAGAAACTGGCACATAGAATGTCAAAATCAGCATTTTTATCCTGAAAGCACATAAAATATTTAAAAAGAACTCCCCAAATAAATATTCTTTCTGTTTTGCTAAATGCATTCGAATAAAGTCTATGAAGGAATAATAATGAAAACCTTCAAAAGGAAACTAGTAGAAGGAAAAATAGAAATTAAAACTAATGACAGGAAAACAAGACATGAGGGAAAATGAACAGTATGTAAAAAATGGCCCATAGGCTTAAGTGTTAAAAATTGTTGAATTTTCAGCATGCTTAACAAGTTTGATAGTGTACATTACAGTAATTTGCAACAAAAACCATGGTCCTGAATGAGTTATCAACTTCCAAAAAATCCCTCAGCTTCATTTTTTCCTTCTTGTTTTACTTATATAAAAGAATATTGCAAAATCACAAAACATTTATGAAAGAACAAAGAGTTTCATCTCAGTTTTTGGAAAATCGGTCCTTAATTTGGTCCTATTGGTCTATGATTTGCAATTACAAGTTATGTCACTGTATTCAGTATTTTTTATTACACCTCTATTTCACTTCTTTTTATTCCTTTCCTGTAATCTTCTACCATCTCCTGCTGTTTTGGAGAGAAAACTATCAGTTCTCCTGACTATTTGCCTTTACATTACATCTATTTGATTGTGTTATTTTCCCTTCAGTTGCTTTTGCCACTTGGGGTCTTAAGAGAGGAAAACTGTCTCCAAGATGATATTTCAAAATCAATTTAGCTAGCCTTCATGCATTGTTTCCTGAAGTAGGAGCACAATCATTAGATGATACAATAACACCAGTGGGTTCTCAGACATATGTCCCATGCCAACAATTGTTCTTACTTAAAACCATACTGTCTCCCTTAAACATGTTTCTTAGACTTTTCTGATGCTTTGTAACCTGAAAATAAAAAGGTTCCTGTCTATACTTACACAATGCTTGTACAATGAGTCCCCAATCCAAGCAAGTCTAGACTGATTACAGTACTCAGAGAGTATAACATTGGCTACAGATAATATAGGTGGTCCTCAGCTTCATGGGGTTTTAGGTACAGTGTTCATGGATATTTTCTCTGGAAACTATTAATTTCATCTCCATTTTGCATAAAAGTTAGTTCTGTGTCATTTATGTAAGTAAATGAGGTATACTTTTCTGCTCCACAAAGTAAAAACATAAAGTGTCAAACTTTCTGACCAGGTCTTAGATCTCTGAAAAAATCTCCCAGGCCGCATGTGCCATGTGCTCAGGTAACAGAAATGGGTTAGCGAAGAAGCTGCCTTAGTGTCCTGGAGATGGGTTCAGAAGGAAAGTGCTTGTGTACACCTCTAAAGAGCAGGAACAGAGCGCCCCACGCAGACGGGCTAGTTTTTTAGCTCCACCTAGTGGAGTCTTGAAAGGTCTTCTCTAGAACTTTAGGTCATCACTATGTTTGCATGTATCTGGCACTGGTCATCCTTCAGCCACCTCAGTCTTCCTATATTTGTGTTGTTGATGTCTCTCTCTCTCTGGCACAGTGACATACCAGACTCTCACAGTGATGGCTAAGTTCATCAGTGAAGGTTGTCTGGTGCTCAAACACCCATACACTTATTTGGATTGTTTTGGAGATTAAGAGTGCATGTAAGTCTAGGCAAGAGGTTCCTGAAGTACAGGAACCTGGGAAGAGAAAAATAAGCAACTTTCTTGGAGATCTATAGATTCTTTCTCAAATCTTAGGCTAATACTATTTGAGATCACATGCCCAGCGGCTTTTGCACAACACCACTATTTTACTGAGAAAGTGGAATTTAAAATGATAGCCTTGAATAAGCTAGACACAACGTCTTCGGGCAATCTATTCCAGAGTCTCACTACCCTTGTACTGAAGAACTTCTTCCTAAGATCTAGTCTAAACCTACTCTTCTTCAATTTAAAACCATTTCCCCTTGTTGCTGGACACTCTTGTGAAAATCCCCTCTTCAGCCTTCCTGTAGGTTCCCTTCAGGTATTGGAAGGCAGTTATAAGGTCATCCTGGGGTCTTCTCTTCTCCAGGCTGAACAATCCCAGTGCCCTCTGCCTATCCTCATAGCAGAGATGCTCCAGCAGCTGGATCATCTTTGTGGCCTTCCTCTGGACTCTTTCCAACAGAGTTATGTCCCTTTTATGGTGGGGACACCAGAAATGGACACTGTATTTGATGTGGAGTCTCACAAGAGACCCTTTTCCTTTGGGAAAATTTTTAACATGGCATTAAAAAGAAGCAGACTGTTTAGGTAAGCCCAAGCCTAAATATTGAGGCTTGTGGGAGAAAATGGGCTCCCTGGCTGCAGCTAAGCTGTTTTTCCTTCATGTCACACAAGCTGGATTTCCTCATGGGTTCTAGGAATTCCCAGAGAGTGAACCTTTTCCTTTTTTTCCCAAGCTGTGGAAGTCAAACAAGGGTTGTAGAGTGCTACTATTTGGGGTGGGTCTGAGATACTCTCTGCCTCTGACACGGCAACAATTAGGTCTAGAGTAATTGGAAATCTGAAACATTGAAAAGTTCAAATGAAAAACAGAGGCACACGTGATTCATACAAGCAGTGGAGAAAGTAATTGAGGGTAGGGACCAACACAGGGGCTGAGTGAATAAAACCTAGGCCTAGCTGGGAAAGTCTGGCTGCAGCAGAGGTGGGGAGTCCAGCTAGCTGATTAGCTTTTATTAAGCCCATAAAATAAAGTCTAGACAAATACTGTAGCACTTAAGACCTATGTAAACTTGTAATATGCTCCTGTCTGTAATAAAACTATACAGCAGCAGAGGGTGTAATGCATTAAAGAGCAACTCTTCATACACCAGTATTATGTTAATGATGTTGACCTGCTGGGTCATAAGAAAAAATAAAATTAGAATAAATTGGAAATGTTTACAAACATGGTTCAATTTTCATGAAGGGACAAAGGGAGAAAGAAATAAACAGATGTGTCTTCACTCATATTCACGATTTACTCTAACCACTGCCATTATTTTAGGATACAGGTTAAGCTCTATGGGTAGTCTACATTAGCAAATTAGTGGGAGGGGTCCTTATTGGTGTGAATTTGCCTTTTGTCTATATTTGGGATCCCTGCAGTACACACTCAGGAACACCAGCAATGTATTCAATGTCCTGGTCAAAAGTCACTAATTGGGGCACCATCCAGAATACCCCCTGGCAAAGCAGACCCAAGGATCTCTTCATAACTTGTACATGCCCAAAAGCAGCACCCGCTGCAAGCTCCATTGCATTTAAACACAGAATGTGGAAATGAAGTCTTGCAGAGGTAATGGATCATAGCAAACATAACCATGGTTATTCTATCTTTGCACTCTATCACTAAGTAACAGAAATAGAATCAGAGATTTCACAGAGTTACAGAATGATTGAGATTGGAAGAGGCCTCTAGAGGTCCTCTGTCAAGCAGAGGACCCTAGAGTCAGTAACCCAGGACCATGTCCAGAGAACTTTTGAGTACCTCCAAGATGGGAGACTCTATAAACTCCCTGGCAACCTGTGCCAGTACTTGGTCACCCTCACAACGAAAAAGTGTTTCTACATATTCAAATAGAACCTCCTGTATTTCAGTTTGTGTCTGCCTTTTGTCCTGTCACTGGGCACTACTGAAAAGAGCCTGGCTCCATCATCTTTACATTCTCCCTTTAGGTATTTATCTACATAAATAAGATTACTCCTCAGCCTCCTTTCCTCCAGATTCAATAGTCCCTCAATAAGGTCTCTAAGCCTTTGATCATTAGAGAGATGCTCCAGATCTTAATCATATTTGTGGCCCTTTGCTGAACTCTGTCCAGTCTCTCTTGTATTGAAGAGCCCAGCACTGGACACGGTACTTCAAGGGTGGCCTCACTAGTGCTGAGTAGAGAGGAAGGATTACCTCCCTCAACATGCTGGCAATATTTTGCCCAGTGCAGGCATTAGCCTTCTTTGCAGCAAGAACCCATTGCTGGCTCATTGCTATCATAAGCATAACATGTGCTTTTATACCTACATGTTCAGGTTAGGAGATGTCGTGGTCCGGGCACAAGCGTCCATGCTGCCTCCCAAAAGGGAAGAGGATTGAGGGCAAGGTGAGATACTACCCCAACAATATTTAGGAGTCATATTACATCCAGAATATTTACCTAGCTATGTCTGTATCTTGACTTCAACCTAGTTAACTATGTTAGTTAACTATGCAAACAACTATTGTTTCCTACAAGAACAGTGTCTCTATTCAATTTTAAAAAAGCAACCAAACAAAATAAACCAAACAAAAATCCCTAAACAAATTAACAGAAATGAAAAATGCCAGTCCTTCACCAAGACAGAGTTACGGCTTCTAGGTGATATCTTGCAGCATGCCACAAAAGTTCAGTTCATTAAAATGCAAGTTTCTGAAAATAAGCACAGTTAAATATAAGAAGTACTACTGCCTAATTTTGTCCTTTTCAGTAATGACCTTAACACAATATACAGTATATACAGCACTTCTGCCTTTAAAATGTACTGAAAGCAAAGGTAATTACAATTGCCCTGTAGTCAAACACTTATGGTAAATTTAGACCATACAGTGGAGCACAGTGCAGATTTTCCAAGGCTTGCAGAGATGAGAGCCAGTATAGCTGCATAACTACTGCAGTCTGGAGAGTAAAGAGTATTTTGGTGCAGGGCTCTGAGAATGAAGCTATATTTCTTCCAGACTGAATCTAGCTTATGTCCAGACATTTGAAGCCCCCTGTATCCTCCAGAACGTTGTATGACTACACCAGTGAGTGTAAAGGCCCCACAGACATCCCGTTAGTTTCGTCCACACAGTTAGAGAAAATCTTTCCTTTTCAAATGACTTGTATTTCTTAATTCCACTTATGCTTATACTCTGCAACTTTTTTTTCAGCTGATCTAGTCATAACGGAAAGGCTTAAGATACCACCAACTAAACTTAATCTGAATTAAAAATATTTTTTCATCTTTGAAATTATAAGAAATGAGCCGTGCAAAAATACCACAATAAATATTATGTTACATATGCCAACTTCTTGCAAGGAACCAACATAACACTGTCTTGATGAACTTTGTTGTACAGACATCAAAATATGAGGTTGGATTTCCTAAAATGATAAATGCTGACTTAAGTAAAGTCATCAGAAATCCAGGGCAGAGGTCTAACAGTAATTAATTAATATATTCTGCAGTTATTGCCAGGTATAATGTGCTCTTTATGAAATTATGAGGTTAATTAAAAATAACGTTATGATAGTATCTTGACTTTATTTCATAACCATTTATATAAAGGTGTAGAACTGCTGTTTTTTTCCTTGTGTGATACCGTGAGCAAACTAACAAGGGACTGCTACAAAGTCAGCCCAAAGTCTGCATATTTATAGAAACTGTTGACATATTTTGCAAACAGTCAAGAATTCGGTGTTATTCATGTTGATGTTTCAGTTTACTTGTTTACAATAGTTACAAACATCTAATGTAACTTCATCAATCTATTATATTTTATAATAAGGGATTTTCACTTAGACTTACTGAAGACTTATTGCAGTATGCAAAAAGCACAGACATATAGTTTTTGAACCATTGTTAATACAGGATTTTTTTCATAGCTAAAGAAGCACTTATGAATATATGTGTATAATGTTTGCTTATATACTTTGTCTATAATAAAGAAGTGGTATGAAAGCATTCCCTCAGGAAACACATTGCAAAAAGAAAAAATCCTATTCAAATCCACAGTTCAAATACAAAGTTAAGGTACACATTGAAAATGTGAGGTATCAACATAGGAAAGACTGAGCAAACCACAGGCATAGCTGCGAAAGTGTGACTGAAGCAGAGATGTCTGGAGACTGACTACAACCTTCTTACTTTATTTGGTAGATAGGGTACACCTTGCTGAAGGGAAAAAAAAATCTTATGTTACATTCCCTAAGGCCAATGACATCATTTTCAGAGCCTTTGATTTATTAATTCTAAGGTTGCTTGAGACACTCTCCTCCAGTCAGTTCCTTCAGCAGGGGCTGCTCAAGGAGTATGTGCTTGTCAAGCCTCTGCAGAGGGACTGACAGTAGATTCATTCTCCTTCCTACCTCTGGCCAAATCCTTATAAAGCATGGTGCATACATTCAAGGGAACAATCAATGATGTCCTGATTCCCTCCACAGACTGCATCTGGCTGACAGATCATTACTGTCTCTATGTGTCTCAATGAAGGGACAGAGTATCTTCTCAGCAAGTTTACTTATGGTACGAAACTGGGAAGTTTGGCTGATACACCTGAAGGCTGTGTGGCCATTCAGCAGGATTTGGACAGACTGGAGAGATGGGCAAAGAGGAACCTCATGAGGTTCAACAAGAATAAGTGCAGAGTCCTGCACCTGGGAAGGAGGAACAAAATGCA
>JAVSBS010026859.1:79673-91149 GCA_033124195.1 Coracias cyanogaster | reverse complement strand
CACTGGAACAGGCTCCCCAGAGAGGTTGTGGAGTCTCCTTCTCTGGAGATTTTCAAGACCTGTCTGGATGCGTTCCTATGTAACCTGCCCTAGATTCTATGGTCCTGCTTGCTGGGGGTGTTGGGAGGGGGGGGTTATTTACATTCAAGAATAAATTACAAAGAGCAGCTCAGCCCTGTCACATTCATGTTTCATATTAAGTGTTCTGAAGGAGCCTGGAGAGCTCAGTCACTTCAGTGGGAGAGACATTATTAGCAATGAATCCCCAAAGGTGACATCAATTTTGGCTCTTAAACGTTAAGGAGCAAGGACATGATAACCTGTGACTGCTCTTGCCTATTTTTTAGCCTTTTGTGGTTCATACAGATTTGTCACCCAATAAATTGCATTTCAATGTGACTATTGGTATTTCTTTCTGTCATAGGTATTCCCAGCTCTAAGCTAAATAGAGTTATTCTTTAAGTCTTGAATTGAATAACTAAACTGTTTGCACATACAGTATACATCAGGTTTGTATAGTTCTCCACTGAATTAATTACTATTCTGAAAAGCAGGGAAGCACAGGAGTTAATAGAAATCTCTAGAGAATCTAATTAATTTTGTATGAAAATTAGATAAATAATATGACCTACATGTTATTACTTATTCAGCTAAAAAACAAAAAAGAAAAAAATATGGAAAGAGAAACAATCATTAGTTTTTCTAATGGTTTCTTTTTCACTTAGAATTGTTTTTTTTTTCTGCTACTTTTAAGTTTTACCTAATTACAACATAAATAAAGTTCTCAAGATTCCACTCCTGGAACTGAAATCATAGAAACATAGAATGGTTTGGGCTGGAAGTTTCAACTTCCCTGCCATGGGCAGGAACAGCTTCTTCTAGATTAGATTTTTCAAAGCCCCATGCAGCCTGATTTTCAACACTTCCAACGATGAAGGGGCATCCGTAACTTCTCTGAACAACCTGTTTCAGTGTCTCACCACCCTCACAGTGAAAGAACCTCATCCTTATATCTAGTCTCAATCTACCCTTTTTCATTTTAAAGCCATTACCCCTTGTGCTATCACTACATGCCCTTGTAAGAAGTCCCTCTCTAGCTTTCTTGCACGTCCCCTTTAGGTACTAGAAGGCTGGTATAAGGTTTCCCAAGAGGCTTCTCTTCTCTGTGCTGGGCAATCCCAGCTCTCTTAGCCTGTCTTTATAGGAGAGGTGCTCCAGTCCTCAGATCATCTCTGTGACCCTCCTCTGTGGGCCTCTCCTTTAGAATTCATGGTTCAGCATCCACAAGACATCAACATTTTCAAAATAACCATTTGGTTGCAGATTAACCTCATGGGCTTTAAAAATCTCTCAGATACCTAAGATCCTCACAGCTGTATTTCATAAAGTTACCTAAATTGAGGTATTTCCTGTACCAAAAAGGGTACTACTAGTTCATGGTAAGGACCTGAGAGCCTGTACAGTTCTCAAGACTGAATATTAACAAGTCCAAATTGAACTGGGATAATCAGGTTTTTATTAACCTGTCTGAACTATAAATCTCTGCAACACGAGGGCTAAAGGGCGGTCACCAAACAGCTGAAAAGAGACGTGTGTAAAAAAGAAGAGAAGGGGGTAAACAAAACAGAAAGGGCAAAAGAAAAGTAAGTTATGTACTAGATGTAGGAGACGGAAGCATATTTTTCCTTACAATATAGATTGTTTGGTTGTCTGATTTAAGCTCCAAAATCCAAGAGGAATTAATAGCTGAGCAACTGAGAGTTATACCAAGTCAAGGAACGGGCAAATGAAGAGAGGAAAGTAGTAATAGCCTGAAATAAGTTTTTCTTTTAATTTAATCTCAGAAAATCAAAGTATTTTCTACTTTGTCTCTTGTCTATGTTAGCAGCACAGCGAAAACCTTTAAATATTTCTGAAGAGATCACAGTGTATTCTAGTGTTGTTTCAAAATCATAAAAGTCTTTATTTTGTTAAATGTAGTGTAGTATAAATCAACAGAATTGGAAAATAAATTGCAGTGAAAAGTTCTAATAACATTGGAGTAAAATATTTTGATTTTGTTCATATAATCTATGAACTATATATCAAGTAATTTTTTCCCACAAATCATGTTGTCAAAATTTGACATTTATCTGCAAAAAAAGAGAACTTTTAGATAAAATAACTTTTCTTGATGGACAGCTGCTTCATAAAAAAAAAAGAAAATTCAATTTCCTTACTTGTAGGGGTTGTACACCCAGATTATCTTAGAAACAGGGATAAGGACATGTTATATATGCTTAAATATAGATGGGACCAGAGCAAAAGTCTGTTTCAAAACCAGAAGTAAATCATTACGGGAAAATACCAAACACTTACTGATGCTTGTGATTTAGGTTGTTTATTAAACACAAGTACTTCCTTACTGTCTCCGTTCCTTTAAATCTGATGTTTAGTGCTTAGAGGTAGTTGCTGTGTGCATGTTCTATGATCAATGTAATCAAAGATTTTATCATATGAATTATCAACAGTTCAGACTTACTTCATGCCTCTTTCCCTTAAGACTTTTTCTAAGGTTTTCTTTCTTATCCCTCATCCTCAGTAACTGCCACTTTAGATATGAGCCGAGGTCAGGTGAATTTTGTGTTTTTCTTGCCCTCAAAAAAAAAAATACTTTTTATAAGCTTCTTTATGTTGTGTCATTGTAGCTATATAGAAAGAGAACCCCAATAAAGTGTCATTCATATTAGTAAGGAAGAACATACTTTAGAAAATAACAGTCTTGTGTTATCTTCCAAACACAGTTTGTCCTAGCTCAATAAGAAGGGTAAAGAAAAGCAGTTTGTATTTTAATTTTCTTCATTAAAAGAATTGATTGTTCCTGTAATCTTTCCAAGTGACTAAAATATATTTAATTGAAGGACATAATAAAACTTTACTGTTTGTAAGTCTGAAATCTACCCCAAAAGTCTGCTTGAATTCTGCTGTTTTAAAGGCCTTTTTTTGTTAACCTTCTGATTGATACATGTCCAAATACTTTAAATATAATTTTAGTTTTGAAATTATGTTTTAAAAAGGAAAATACTATCACTTTGTTATTACAGAATCACAGAATCACAGAAAAGTAGGGTTTGAAAGGGACCTCTGAAGATCATCTACTCCAACTGCATTGCTAGGGCAGGATCAGCTAGAGTAGATCACACAGGAATGCTTCTAGCTGGGTTTTTAATGTCTTCAGAGACAGAGATTCCATGGCCTCTCTGGGCAGCCTGTTCCAGTTCTCTGTTACCCTCACAGTAGAGTATTCCCTCCGTTTAGGTTGAACCTCCTGTTTATCAGTTTGTGACTGTTCCCCTTGTCCTATCATTGGTCACCACTGAGAAGAGCCTGGCCCCAACTGCCTGACACCTCACCTCGGTGAGTCAGGGAGTCATATTAAATGTATGTCATGAGGTCTGCAAATCCTACATTTCTACCACATCTTCATATTTTGTGATATTGGGGTATCCGGCAAATGTTTTTATTAATAGTAGAAAGATGGATTAATAAAATTGATAAAATAAAGTCTGTTCTGAAGTTTCACCCACCAGTGAATATAATTCACATGCACTAGCTAAAGGAAACCATAGAACAAAAAGTAGTGGCAAGTCATCTGCTCAGTGAAAAATCAATAGCTCCTTGAAAATTGCAGGTGTTTCATTTGTTTTGTGCTCCAGTCTATTTTTCAGTATTGTAGCATATTAGGTCCTCACTGCCTGACCCTCCAAACGTGGCACCTTATATCTTGGAAACCTCAGAGAATGCAAGACCTGAATTTAGGAGTAGGGAAGCACTGAGCAATCTGTGTTGATTACCAGAGAGCTACTGTTCTCAAATACAGGTCGTGAACTAGCCTTCCCAGGAAAATCTCGCTATGAGTGAAACATTTTGCAAGAAGGCCAAACACCAAGAGTACAGGAGAGAATGAGATTACTTTAAAGAGGAGATACTGATTTCTTTGTGAAGTTTTAAGCAAGCTTGTCAAGACAATTCATAGATAAAGGAAAAAGTAAATAAAAATTTAGAAAAAAATCATGAATCTCAATTTTGTCATTGAGAACTAATTATTTGTTTAGCTAAATCAAATAAATGACACATTAAGTCAGTCTGTGGGTCTGTGGATAAAAATAGGTATAATAAATTTGTCTTATATAATTTACTTAGCTTAAAAGGTAGGCATTTATGCTCCCAGTAGGAATTCAGATAAAGCTGATTAAATGATCTGTTGGACCAAGCCAACAGGGCCTGCTTCATGTCATACCCCTAGGCTTAAACAGTTTACTGTATTGAGTTACAATACAATTCAATTAATTTCTCTCTGACATTCCACATTAGGGGAACTAAAAGAATTCCCTTCCTTTTCTTTTTTATCATTCTGTTTTATGAAATAAACTATACTGCAGTCATGCCAGCTAAGAGCCCACGTGTTGTCTGTGCACTCACGTTTACTCGGGATAGTTGCTGGAGGCTGTACATCAGAATCACATAGATCAGTGCAGGTTATGGGCCACATGCATTGACAATTCACGACTAAATGCCAATGTCATTGCAACTGATGGAAAAGCTGCTGTGCAGATTTTCCTTTACCTCAAGCTGTTAAAACTTAGATTGCCATGAAGATTTTTAAAGATCTAAGGTTTCAGGGACTTCACTCTCTCCCTTCTTTCCTCTTTGTTCTTTTATGTGTCATTCTAACTATTTTTTTAAAGTACTCGGGCTTTACAGTGTGTGTTTTTGGTGTTGGTTTTTTTTTTTTTTACTGATGTATTTCTTCTTGTGTACCTGCACTCTATTTCAATTAAATATGGGAAAACAAACTTTTGGCTTTTCTGTCTCCAAAATGTTCTTTTGTTCTTGTCAATTCACATTTATATCTTAGCGGTTCAAAAACTTCTTTAGTTAGGAACCTCACTGGCAAAATACAAAGAAACAGTTACCAACACACTAGCTTGAGCAGTTATTATTATTTTAACTTTAGATAATTTTTTATGGTGCAGAAGTACAGTACCTGACTATAGCACAGAAAGTGACAATGCCAGAGATAAAAAGTTGAGCCATTGAGTTATCTTTTAGAAAATAAAACAATTGTATTGCATAAAACAATGAAAAGTATTGGTTTGTGGGTATATATTTTTTCATAAGTAGTAGAAATCTGTTTAATTTATAAGTGAGCAGATGGGAAGTGTAAACTTCCTATTTACTTTCCAGCAATTATGACAATGTCATTGTTTAGACATCAGTATTTTGTCATTCCAAGTATTCTACATAACCACAGAGGTCAAGGCATAGAGATATGTTATTTCTAAAACTGTCAGGGAAGGAAACCTGCTAGTGGGGTAGGCAAGTTGGAAGATGAAGGACACCCTGCATCAGCATCTTTCCTTGTGCTTATACAATCACAAGAAAAGCACAAGAAGAATATTGCATGAATTTACATTTTGCTGCCATGAGTAAGATATAAAACCACTGAAACTGAAAGTATTGCATTAGTATAGCTGAAGAAAATAAAATCCAGAGAAAGTAAACTGTACCAAGCTCATTTCTTTCTAATAGCAGCAAAAATTTACATATAGTCTCTTTTAGAGATTGTGGTGGTTTAACCATCAAACCTTCTCCTGTAGTCTTTCAAACTCCTTCTGTCCCTGATAGAATGTTGTCCTGAAGTTTCGTCTTAGTGGTGAAACATCCTCCAGATTGCATCTTAAATTTTGTCCTCATTAATTTATACATATTTATCTTGTGAGATATTTGGGGTTTTTTTGGTCTTTTTTTTTTTGCTGGAGAATTCCTAAGGAATTGAACTATACCCACCCTTGATCTTCTTTCCTTTTTCCATGCTTTTACTGTTAGCTAAATTTGGAGTGTGGGTGCCAAGGATGTGCAAAAGCCAGGACTCAAAAACTTTGAATTTCACCAGTAACTAGAAACTAGGAGTCACAAAGTTAGAAACTGTTTGGAATAATTAACAAAATCCCCCAGCAATGCTCTACCTTCCCATTTCTGAAAACAATGTCATACATTCTTTAAAATGAAAAAGCACACTTAAATGCTTAATTATTTTCTTCAAGCACTTATATATAAAGCTGTATGTTTTAAACCTGACATAAAATGTCCTGTTAAGGTGCTAATAATAAATGTTGCTATGTTTAACTAAATTATTTTAAATGCCTCTGAGCAACATCAGCTCTGCTCAGTAATATAATTGAAGTAATTGACAATAGTGTAACAAAGTAACATAATAATATAGTAATAAGATAATTAGCATGGGCGTTCAGAATTACAAAGTTGATTCTCCTGTCAGTAATTATTATTAACATTAGTTTTCCATCTGCTCAAGGAATTTGAAATACTCTGCAATATCAGTTAGGTTATCAGGAACTAAAATTTAGACTATTTTTTAACTAATTCAAATTTGTATTATATATAAATTTCATAAATGTACTTGGGAATGTTACTATGTGTTCAACTATAGGCATAACATTTCAATGTAGATACATGCACATGTACACATATGTATTTTTTTCCAAAATGAAATGTTCCCATAGGTGTCCCTGATATCAACATAATGCTCAGTTGCTGTAGATCATCAGATACATTACTGTTCCTGTGTTTACTTCTAACAATAAAAAGTAAAACTTGTGATGTTAATTTATAGTTAGCTGCACTGCTGTAGTTACATAGGAATTAATTTCAAGAAAATATCTAGGCTGCCAGAAAAACACATAGCTTCTTCAGGCCTTCTTCCAAAAGTGAAGTGGTTATTGAAGAAATATCCATCCCAGTAATATATTTGCGAACAATGAATAATATAAAATTTCTGATATTTTCTCTGAGGGAGGGAACAATGTCACTTTACATAAGAAAGGAGAATTCATTCCCACACCAGATTTCTCTTGCTCTGTGAGGAAACCATGCTACATAGCCATAGAAATCTGGAGGGAAAAAAAAAAAAAAAAGCAAAGAAGGTATAAGAGGCCAGGGCAGGAAGATGCAGCCTTCTTATGAATGTACAACAGCATTCTAGATTTTCTGATGGTGTAAGGAAGCTGTCTGTTAGGAACCTCAAGTGTCAAATCTGTGAAAAAGTAATATCTCTGAAAACAGGACTCGTTTTTTGCTTGAAAAGAGATGCTGTTCTGCTAGTTTTCAGTCAGGCACTCACAAATGGTATTATCATCTGCTTAGTCATTAAAATAACACAGACAAGTGAAAGAATGTCAGTGCCTCTGACAAAGGTGATTTCCACACTGCCACATGGCTATCAATTCTGCATTAACATTGTATATATTTCATTCCAGTTCGTTGTCACCTAAATCAGCTGTTCCTCTCCCAGTCCTTTGAAGATATTTATGGTGACAATTTGCAGGTTCTTATGGTAAAACTGCAGAGTTTATAGATGCCTGCACAAGTAAAAAGTCCTTTCTTAAAATTACTCTAATTATCTCTCTGTTTTCCTGTCTCAAATCAAAGTGCCTAGATTTATTCTTATCAAATTTGATCCAAGGCTCAGTTCATCAGTATTCTTCTTCAGTCCCACGGAATCATGTGGGATTTGGTTTGACCCTCCAGAAAGCCATCTAAAAATAAGACATCTGTTTAATATTAAGGGTCTAAATTCCTGTTACTAGCAGCAACATGCATCTGAGTGGAATTTGTCCATCTGCTACAGATTGAGAAAATTAGTGTTGGTAAAATTCGCCTTCTGGAGATGTTTATTTATCTAGATTAACTATCTAGACATCCTATTGTCTTAAACCACTCTTACAGTTGTAAGTAAGTAGCTGAATCCCACCCTAGCTCTTAAAGCCTTGTGATATGAATTTTCTCTGAAGAAAAGCTAGAATACAATCAGAATAAGAGAGTGAAAGAATCAAATAGAAGAAAAAAGGGGAGGGAGCCTCCAGTGGCTACTGCCTGGAATGAGAGTGAAGAGAAAAAATCAAGCAGTGGTATACTCAAAATTGGAGTGAATACAAAACGTTGTAAAGGAAGGGTCCTCTTTTGAAAAAGAAGAAAGAAAATAAGAAATATAATAAAAAGTGACTGAAAGGAAGCCAGAATGAACAGGAGATAAAGAGGTTAATAGCCCGTACATAAATGGGTTTTCTGGAGATGGACTATGAAAGAAATTGATGTAATCATGTTTAACTCTTAAAGGATTAATTTTTAATCTTTGTATTACTAATTCTTAGCCTGACATATAGTACCACAGGATGAGATACTTCTCATCCAGTCTTATCCATCTACAATACAGACAGCTGGTTTAAGCAAGTACCTTCTATCATGTTGGTGTGGGGAAATCCAAAGAGTGATCTGTCCTGGTTTTGTTCAGCTAATCTTTGGTAAGACTATTCCTATTCCCAATGCGGAGATTTCAGACCATACTTCTGGGGTATATCTGAAAAACTAAAAATAATTATCTCCTATTCTTAGACAACATGCAGATATGTTATATCATACCTTCTAGTGTTGAGGTGATGTAATTAATTTGTAAAGAATATGAAAAACTGATAGAAAAAACTTGATTTATGGAACTTGTTATTTAGGTACATATCCAATACTATATCTTTCAAGCCAAAATATGTCAGTGCTATTTCACATCTAGAAAACTCTTGTCACATTTTTTCTCAACTGCACATTTTACACCATTCTGTCTTCATGTCTTTTCTATACTGATTGCATTGTCATGCTCAGAGCAGACCAGCTAAACTGCAGATTACTTCCAGAGATGTCTATACAATAAGAACCAATTTGTAGAAATGACAGTTCAAACAATTTACAATGAAGACAGAAAAGACAGAAAGAGAGAATAAGAAAGTCTGTGTGTTCCCACTGCTATAGCTAAGGAACAGAACAACTCATTCTTTCTACATCTTGCAGTACAGTGTTCTGTCAATGACAGGTTAGTTAAAAGTTAGCTACAAAGTAGCTAATGAGGATGGGTGCTATTTAAGTGAGGAGCAGAGGGGAAATGAGGAATAAGAAAGATATGTAGTGGTGTGGCTGCTACTGTAAAAGTGGTGCAGGAGCATGAATATGGAGAATGGCCTTATGTTAAATTCATTGCTGGTTGAATTCACATAACACAAAGTACTGCTGTGAAGTGGTGTTAGCTAATACAGCTATACAGTGCAACACAATGTTACAGCTAATTAACACTGTGTTCCTAAAGCTATGTCAGTTTTTGGTTTTCAAGTTAGCTCAGTTATGACTTGGTACAGCTTAGTGCACCTGTAGCTTAAGTGACTCATTCAAGATAGTATCAGAAGCCACTGGCAGATATTACGGCTGATCCCATTTCTGCACCTCAGTGTGATCCCTCAAGCATAAGACCTCTGTGTCTTTCCAAGGTCCTAGCACACTAAGACACTTGTTGACCTTAGGAATGCCTTTCCTTTTTTAATGACTACATGGGAAATATAGAGTACTTTCAGCACATAACTCTTTCTAAGCTCTTTCTTGCACTCAGGAAAAGCACTATTTTAAAGTATCTGTGCAAACACAAATCCAGGAAGGCCTATCTAGATGAAACCTTTTCTAAATTAATGACAAAAAAAATTTAAAAATCACTAAGAAGTTTCCAATTTATTTTGTTTATATTAAACATTTTGATTTACCAGCAGCCTTCCTCATCATGAAGTAGGTTAAGTAAGTTCACATTTTTTCATTTTTACTTGCTCTTAATAAACCCCTAAACAATAAATTATCACTTGTTCTTAGTATCTTTTATCTATTTTATACAGGAAAGCCTCAGGTACATTTTTAGTATACAGGAGTTTGACTTTTTCACATAATTAAAGGCAGAACTATTGTTAATTTACTTGCATAAACCATTTTCTACAATGGCTTCCAGGTACAATTATTGATATTAATTTTTGCAACTACTCTCCATTTTCTGTGGTAAATGTCAGACTGATAGCTCTCTGTTTTATCTCTTCTCTGTATCTGTTCCTTCTTTCTCAAGCTCCATTCTCAAAAACATCAAACCTGGACATGGAAATGTCAGCTATATTGAATTTCTTAATTTTATTAAAGTCATGATATTGTAAATAATTGAATGAAAGATAACATTGGCCAAGTCAAGTCTTTATTTGGCAGGCTCTCAAATTGCTCATCCGAGGACATTCTATCAACTATCAGCTATCTATCAACTATCAACAGCTTAGGCAGAAAACAACTAAAATAAATTTGTGAACAGTCAGAATAGATATTAAAGACTGAATGTATATTAATATATTGCAAACATTAATGCTAATGGAAAAGTTTTGAAATGGCTGTTTTTCTATTCACAAGTACTGACAAAACATCTTAACTGTCTATCATCTGGTTAGTAAATTGATTTTAAAATGCCTTTCAATTTCTTGCTTTGATTTTTTCCACTATTAATTTGCCAACATTTATCAATTACAAGATATGGAACACCTAAAAATAGCTGTGATCAGGTCTCCTGTAATTATACTACATATTAATGTATATATAAATTTACACATGCAAATATGTAAATGAATATGCTTTTTTAAAAAGCCTTCTCTCAGGTAGAACATGTACAAATAACAGCTTAACTTATTTAATGTAATATTAATAGGTTATATTTAAGCAAATTCCTGAGCAACTTCAGTGTGAAGTCGGAGCAGCATAGAGAAAGCAGTAGTTTGGGTATGTGTTTTTTTCTTTCCCTGGCAACAAACCAATTCAATGAGTCATGCAGGGGCATCTTCATACTGAGTAAAATAGTGCAGTATACTGCAAGAAAACTTGAAGAGACAAATCACTGGTTGTTCATTATTATTTTCCCTAGTGATATTATACAGACTATCAAAGAGTGCTTTACAGGGTTGGTCTAGTGGGGCTACTCACTAAAACTGCAACTGGATGGGAACAGGAGGATTGACTGCAATACTCCTTGTCTTCTTCATCTACCACAATCTACCATCTATGGTAACCTACTACATGGTCAGTTCAATTAGTTTAGCAAAGCAAAATTTTGAGAGGTGTATATTGGATTTTGTTGCAATAGAGATAATTTCCTTCATAGCAGTCCTTATGGTGTGTGCTTTAGGTTTGTTTCTTTCTCTGCCCCCACAGTGAGTAGGCTGGGGTTATGCAAGATGCTGAGTGGGAATGCAATGAGGCCAGTTTTACCAAAGTAGCTGTTCCTCAGGGAACGGCTGGACATCAGTTTGCTGTTCACATGGTGAATGATCACCTTGGTTGTTTTTCAGTTTGTTTCAACTATTAAACTATTATTATCTCAACTTTATCTCAACTTGATGAGAGTGAACAAGGGGCTGGATGGGGCCTCAGCTGCAAGATAGGGTAAATACACCACAGGTGAAAAGGAAATATTACTCTTTTTTCATATTCAGATGAAACAAAAAAGGTTTAAAAACTAATTGGATGGTGAAGTTAGGATAAAATGAAAGACAGAGAGAAAGGGAAGGGAAGGGAAGGGAAGGGA
>JAVSBS010026859.1:69310-79464 GCA_033124195.1 Coracias cyanogaster | reverse complement strand
GAGGTATTCCAGCCCTCTAATCATCTTTGTAGCCCTCCTCTGGACCATCTCCAACAGGTCCATGTCCTTCTTGTGCTAGGGGCTCCAGAGCTGGAAGCAGTACTCCAGTTAGGGATATACTGGACTTCTCAAAATATTCATTTACAAGATCCAGGTTTAATTTCTGTATGATGCAGTATGCATTTTTCTACCAGAGTCATCGAACTGATGTTAGAATCATGTGTCAAAATTTTGCAGCTTGTGCTAAGCCTGAAATTAAAATAAATTCTTTCTCATGTTAGTAATCACTGATCCCAGAGTTTCTCAAATGTATCTCAAGACTAGATATGGAATGATATTGAGACAATTCAGGTTACTCAGCCTGTTATCCTCTTAATCACTATGACATACATTGAGTATTTCTGCAGCTGTTGACAAAATATTTATCTTTTGGCAGAATTTTGCAACAGTGGTCTGAAGCATGACAACTTATATTTTTCCTCCTTTGAATATAGAAGGTTCTGACAAGCTTTTGTTAGTTTTATTACTTAGTATGAAACACAGTATTTATGAATCGTACAAATTTTTGTCCTTAGCAGATAAAGAGAATGCTATCGCTCTAATGCATCCAGTGGTGCCTCTAACACTGTTTAACTGGGGAGGATCACGACATGACTCATTGCAGTGAACTTGCACATGTGCATAAGTGTGTTTGATGCAAACAAAAACCAAAACAAACAAAATAATTATAGCATATATAAAAAGATCATTATCAGACATAGATAGATGAATGCATGAAAATTCTGTAATACATTTCCTGAACTTGTTTTTCAACTCAAAAAGCCTTTGTCTGTAACATCATCGTGTAATGGAATACTTAACTACACCATTCTCACAAACAAAATCATGGGACAGCAGCCTTCCTGCAGTGCTGCAGCCGTCCAACCTTCTCTAACTGCAATCCCCATTCCTTATCTCCCCTGTGCTGTTCAGGTTGGAATGAAGGAGTGAAGTTGAGCCTGGGAAAAAAAAGTAGTCATGGGGAAGATGTTTTAGTTTTTGTTCTTGTTTCTCACCATATTACTATTTTTAATTTGCAACAAATTAAATGAACTTTCCCCAAGCTGACTCTGTTTTGCCCATGACAATAACTGGTAAGTGATCTCCCTGTCTTGTCTTGACCCACAAGCTTTTTCATCTTATCTTCTTCTCCTGTTGTGTTCAGGAGGGGAATCAGAGAGAAGCTGGATGTCTGTCTAGCAGTCAGCTAAGGTCAACCCACCACAATAAGTGGATGAAAGTCAAAGTTAAACTGAAATGATAGCAGTATAAAGAAAGAAAAGTAACCTGAGGAAATATTTAGTCATATCTTCTCCCTCTAGAGCATCACCATTTCACTAATGGCAGATTTTCATACTGATGGCAAACACAGAACTAAAAGGTACTATGAAATTCACCATAAGAAATAAAAATAAAGCTATATTTGGTATTTTTTCTGTTATAAATGGATTCTACTTTCCTATAAGAAATTCAATGTGTCTCCTTTTCAGAGCAAGGATACAAATTAAAAATAAAGGACAATGTAGGTCATTATTTTAAGAAAATTAGTAATCCCTTTGGCTTTACGGCTTTACCCTCTCTTCATCTTATTATCTCACTGGATTACACTACAGATTTCCAATAAGTTGGTGTTATGAAAACTTTATCCTATAACCTTTCTTAAATATCTTTTGTAAAAAATCTCTTAATGTTATAACTGCTCTTTTCACATTCCTACCAGAAATGGTAGATTCAAAAGTTTAATTTAGTCAACTTTTGAGAAAGATACTATTTTCTTAATTTCCACAGTTCTCATCCAAAAACTGTTAGTGAGAAACTTATGCTGTTTTCATATCTTAATGATGTATACAAGCATAATATTTGGCACAGATCAGTAAGCTTCCTTTATAAGAACCGTCTATGAGGCATCAAGCACATTTTGACACAATATAAATGACAGAACAATGTTTTCTTTGCTCATGTCGTATTAGGAATTTTAATCTTCTGCAAGTTAACTACTTAATGCTAATATAGTACTTACCTCTCCCTACCAGCTGTGATCTTCTGGCCTTTTTATAGTGTACCAGCCCTCCCACATTTTCTTGCTAGGGTTCATTTTCCTTATACATTTTTTCTACCCTGTAATTGTCAGGAAACTTAGAATTAGACGCCAGTATATTAAGAATTTGTTTACTGACCTAGAGGAATAATCTAGTATATCATTCAACATGCAGAAAACAAGTATGCTGTGGAAGAGTGCTGCAGCGGGACTGGAGTGCTACAAAAAAAGTGCACCCTTTTCCTTTAGGAGATCCAGCATTACGTAGAAAGTATTTATATGAAATGCATGAGTAAGAGATGAACAAGACATATGACTATATATTAAGAAGGGATTTATAAGATTATATGAAAGCAATAGCTATGTTTAAGAAATAATGATAATTTATCTAAACTGTGCTTTGTAGCTTTTCCTCTGATGTGAGCAGGAATATTTTTAATATACGTATGGAATCAGTAAGATTGTGTTCATCTTCAGGGTGGGCAGAAATGTATATAAGTTTAAGAGATCTTTCTTCTTATTAATAAGTCCTGTTACTCTGTCTTTTGCCAGCCAGTTAATCGGAATTTCTCTAGAAACTTAATTATTCTATTGGTCAATAAATTTTGTCCTATTCAGTCTGGATCTTCCAATGCTGGAAGCTCTCTTCTCAAGTAAGCTGATTTCTCACTTCTAAGCAAGCAGTATTTTAACTTCCTGAGAAAATTCCACCCCTACTTTGATTCAGTTTTACGTCCATCTATTTTAAATGTATTCAACAGAATATTGAATATTCATATGTCATGTGAATGTATGCATATAACATTCAAATATTAATATAACATGTTCAGTGTCAGCATCCAACAGAATTATTTACCTACCTTTCTTTTTTTTTCTCTCTCTCTTTCTTTCTCCTCCTCTAAAAGGTTAGTAATTAGCATAAAAAAAATTTCTGTTTTGTGTAAAAATGAAACAAAAGCTATCTGCAAGGTAAAATCGTTCTTTTTATTTTAAAAGTATACTACTAAACCAGAAATCTTCAAAATGTAATTAATGTAAATCAACTAATGACTCATCAGTTCCTTCTCTTCCTAAGTGGAGGAAAAAATACTAAAACTTTCAGTAAAGGCCAAGTTCCTTGTAGGTTTTCCATATAGCTTGCAATCATATAGCTTCAGAATATACACAAAGAAAAGTGATTTCCAAGCAGAATGAAATTTATATTTTTGTTGGTCTTGTCCCCAAGACACAGAATCTCTACATTGGAATTAATACTAATTCTCATCAAATCCTTAATATAATAGGCTACTCTTTCCTTCTTCTGTGACTATTTTTGCCGCTATAAATGTAAAGTCTTGTTTAAGTTCATAAGGTGTTCTCATAGCTACCTTTATAAAAATGTTGTTAGGATATTACCCCTGGCAAAATACAAGCTCCTGCTATGCAGTATCAGCTGTGATGGTCACATGAGTTTCTCACACATCTTTATACAGTTGATGTGCTTTATCAGGGAAGGTAATGTTAAACTTACAGTATGTTGTGTGAGATGATATTTGCAAAAACATGTTTTTTCAAAGCTATCATCGTATTTTACAGATAGCAAAATTCCTGATGCCTAGTATTAAGCCTTGTCAATTTATCTAAAAAAGTATAGAAATATAAAGATACATTGTACATCTGAAGATTTCTTATTATTTGGGAAGATAGAGAAAGACTAATGATCATTTTTCTTGTTTATCCCCATGTACTGTATATTTGCTATACATACAACAATTTAGGAAAATACAATGCAGGCAAGTAAAGAAACAATCAACCTATGAAGGAAACCTTTATGCAATTAAGGAAGTATGTGTTTATACTTCCACATTTTTTATTGCTACATTGGACTAAACATAAAAAGTAAAAATTATTTTTTTAGAACTACAGAATCTCTTAACTTCAGTAGATTTAGTTTAATAAATTTTTAGATATAGATGAGATATAAGGAAGATGAAAACTTCTGAATGAACCAGTGAAAAAGGGTGCTTCAAATTGAGGAAAACTTTTCTTAGATCAGCTCCTGTGACTGGAAAAGAAAGAGAAATCTTCATACACACCAAGTCTTCTCTAGGTATTGTGAACAAAATACTTTGCTGAGGCACTTAGCTGATAGGAGTACATTTTTGGTTTGAATAGCTTTTGCATAAACCAGAGATAAATTTATAAGTTTATTCCACATTTTTCTCTAGGTTGTGATTTATCTTTGATTCCCTTCTTTTCTCTCATACTTTTCAGATAACTTTGTTACTTTGTTATGACATATTAAAGATAATTATTTTGGCTGATTTTTTTAACTATGGTTTGAGATGATCACTTTTTTTTTTTTTTTTGACAAAATTAGTTTCAAGCTGCTCTTTCATATCCATGGCTTCTGTTGTGCTAAACTCTTTTTGTTATTACATTATGAAACAGGTAGAGAAACTGATTTAAGATGAGTAAAGAAACGTGAAGCTGTATTTCAGCTGGATTATCTCTAGGTGAGAAGAAATGACAAGCTTTGTTCTTTGGAAATAAATTAAAAATACTTTTGTTCATCAATTGTTATTTAGTTTTAGGTAAAAAAGGAAAAGAGTAAAGGCTGGACATCATTCTAATGGATGCTTAATAGATTCTAATGGATGCTTAAGAGCTTCAAAGCAAGAGGAAAAGCTCAGATTTAGAGATTCTGTGCTTCTCCAGTTCTTGAGCTTCCTCTCCGAAATTAATAAACTGTCAGAGAAAGCAAAGGAACTAAGAGCCTCCCTAAATCTCGGGAATTAACAGCTTTCAGAAAGAAAAATAATGAAATAAGTGTACTGAGAACATGAAGACAGTGAAAAAGAATAGACTTGGTGAAAAAGAGATCATGATGCTAACAAGGATAGTTTGTACAGACCTCTAGCAAGCAATAAATCTCTGCAGAAAGAAATCAAGAGAGAAAAATCTGACCAATATTAATAATAAAAGTATTAAAGATAAAATAAATTACTATGTTTTTGTGACAAGGATGAGATTGGAAGGAAATTGCACACATCTAAAGTTTACCCCTTCTGGCATGTGTATAAATCAGACACTCCAAGGGGTCCTGTAGAATGAGTAGACAATTCAATTCTCGGTGATCTGAAAGAAAGTGTTAAATGTTTTGTATTCATGCTTTGAGCTGCTTTCAAAAATATTTTTAAAATCTCTGTGAACTTTATCAGCATTGTCCTGGTTTGGCCAGGACAGGGTTAATTTGGTGCAGCCAGGCCATTCCATACCATGCTGACATCATGCCCCAGGGCCAGTTCCAGTTCTGCAGTGTGCAACTGCTCTGCTCGGGTTCATCTGTTTATCCATACAATGTCGCTTATTTTGTACATTGTTTTTCTCACTGTTGTTATCACTGTTGTTTCTGCAATTGTTTCTTCAGTGTCACTGTATTAAACTCTCCTTATTCCAACTCAAAAAGCATTATTAGGCAATTCTGCTTTCTCCCTTTGTCTGAGTTGGGGGGCAGCGGCAGCAGCCATGTGGCTCGGCTGCCAGCAGGGACTGAACCACCACAGCTTTACTAAACCACCACAAGTATTTACAGCAAATTCAGAATTTTCACTTGGGTCATGAAAATCAGCACTGTCTAGCTTGATTAGATGTGGACTTTAACCTTTAGTCTTTTAAGTTACCAGATTTGGAATTAATCCTTATCATACTTTGTATAAATTTTTAGGATTCATATTTTTATTGCTATTTATTTGTAATGCAGGAATGCCAAAACATTGCACTACATATCCCTTACAAGATTAGGTAGTCTCCTAAAAAAAGAAAAAATTTAAAAAGACTGCTATCTCAATGTGTTTGCAAATTTAATGAAAAGAATGTACTACCAGCAGGTCTTAGGGTGATAGTAGGATGATATCTTGCTGCCATTCAATGAGACCTGGATAGGCTGGGGAGTTGAGCAGAGGAGAAGCTAATGAAGTTCTAAAGGGACAAGTGTAGAGTACTGCACCTGGGGAGGAATAACCCCATGAAGCAGTACAGATTAGGGGTTGACCTGCTGGAAAGCAGCTCTGCGGAGAAAGACCTTGGCGTCCTGGTGGACAAGTTAACTGTGTGACCAGCAGACTTGGGGAGGTTTTCTACCCGCTCTACACTGCCCTGGTAAGGCCACAGCTGGAGTACTGTGTACAGTTCTGGGCTCGCCCAGTTCAAGAGTGAGAGTGAAATACTGGTCCAACAGAGGGCTACAAGGATGATTAAGGGACTGGAACATATTTCTTATAAGGAAAGGCTGAGACACCTGGGTCTGTTTAAGTGGAAAGGAGAAGGTTGAGAGGGGATCTTATCAACATTTACAAATATTTAATGGGTAGGTATCAAGAGGATGAAGCCAGTCTCTTTACAGTGGTGCCTAGTGATAGGACAAGGGGCAATGCACACAAACTGGAACCAAAAAAGTTACACCTAAATGTAAGGAAAAAATTCTTTAATGTGAGGGTGATGGAGCACTGGAACAGGCTGCCCCGACAAGTTGTGGAGTCTGCTTCTCTGGAGACATTCAAAACCTGCCTGGATGTGTTCCTTTGCTACCTGGTCTAGGTGAATCTGCTTAGCAGGTGGGTTGGACTAGATGATTCCCAGAGGTCTCTTCCAACCCCTACCCTTCTGTGATTCCGTGATATAATGTGCATAAACTAGCATGCAAGGAAGTGTAACCATGCTCCATGCTTTGTGGTTTTTTTTTTTTCAAGATGTATATTCATTTTGTAAATCAAATGTAAAGCGAGGAAGGGATTGTTGCACATCTTTTGATCCATCCATAAAGGATCATCCATATAACTGATGAACTGTGTTTATCCATTTATGAAATGACTATATGAGCCCATGAAATTATTGAAGTATTGATGCAATTAGTGTAATGACAAATGTCATAAAGAAAAACTGTTTAGTTCATGTGTTTTAAACCAAATAAAGATAAAAATGTTTTATGGATTTAAAATGACTCATAACAAGCAGGCAATCAGTGATTCATTTGGGATCAATATCAGCAATACAACCTATAGATCTCCATATTAGAAACTTATAAGAAATAGCCAATAACAAATTCCAAAATGCTGTCACCTCTCACCCACCCATATGTACACACAGAATTATGTGCATATGCTCTCACAAGCAGTGCGAGCTACAACCATGTATGTTCCCTTTCCTGTATATTCTAGCAGTGCATGAACAGATTTTGATTACCACTGTTTGCACTTCTAGGTCTCTCCCTCTCAAATTTTGTAATTTTAAATTTTGAAAATTCTCCTGCTTCTTTCATACTTCTTTTCCAGCTGAGTTGTTGTTCATTTCTAAAGTCTTATTATAGTTCCTAGGCTACTGCTTAAGCTGTGTGTGTGGTGGTTTATTAAAGCTGTGGTGGTTCAGTCCCTGCTGGCAGCCGAGCCACATGGCCGGTGCCACTGCCCCTCCACCTCAGACAAAGAGAAAGGCAGGAGTGCTTGGGAATGCCTTTTTGAGTTGAGATAAGGAGAGTTTAATACAATGACACACAAGAAACAATCGCAGAAACAACAGTGATAACAACAGTGAGAAAAACAATGTACAAAATAAGTGATAACTTGTGGACAAACAGTTGGAGTGGAGCGGAGCGGCTGCACGGGCACAAGTCATGAGTTGAACTGCAGAACTGGAACCGGCCCCAGGGCATGATGTCAGCATGGTATGGAATGGCCTGGCTGCACCACATTAACCCTGTCCTGGCTGAACCAGGACAGTGTGATAGGCATATTCATCTATAAATTGATCAGTTTGGGCAACAGCTCTCTCAGGCAGTTTAGGTTGTCTCTTTCATAGCCACAATTCACATACCTGTCATAACAACTGTTATCAGACAGACCAATGGTGGGTGGTGCAAGTATCCCACAGTAGTGACTAGCATTAAATGTAAGAAACTGCTTCAATCTACCTTGTAGGGAAAAGAGACTGAAACTTTAAAGATTTGTTTATGTTCAAAGTCAAATAGAGATATAATTTTTTATATTCAAACAACTAATCCAAGACGTGAAAAAATTTCCTCTAGTGCTTTGCACTTATTATTGAAGATCTGCTCCTGGAAATCAATCTCAATCAGATTTTGCTTATGCACTATTCTGAGTTGGAAGGCCAGGAATGACAGAAGATCCACATAGTTTCTTCCTATGCCAATTTTTCAGACACAGTCCATGAACCTATCATGACTTCCAGAGTTTTTGAGGACTTCTTTGGCTTTCATGTTAGTCTTTAGCCATGTTGTAGCAAGACCCAACTTGAATAAATTTCATGTGTTTTATCCCAAACCCAAATTGTCTCAAAAGTTCATATACTGAATTTAATCATTCATGCACCAGGAAACAACACTTTGGGTTTATTAATCAGTCACAAAGGTTATACTGTGTAAACCCCAAACTCCTTCAAGCATTCACACTGCTTGAGAATGAATAAAGAAAAAATATTAAAAAAGGGTTTTTTTGTTCATTGATTTAATAAAAGCCTTTCAACCCTGTAGAAAATTATTGCAGAGATGTTCAAGACAAATCATTAGGCACACAGGCAAACCATTTATTCTGCCTGACATGCACCACTACCAGCAGTAATTTAGGACAGCCCAGAGGTCAGACTCAAAGAATCTATATGTAGATAAATAAGAACTATTAATCACACAGGAATATATTTGTTGACTAATGTTTTCTTTACTTTTTCTTCTCATATCTGGTTTCAAGCACCCTTCACTCTCACAAATAAATTGTGACAATATACTTATAAACTACATGGCATGTACAATTGTAGTGTGGCTACAATAATAGCTGCCTATCTTTAAAAAAGGGGATGGTATTGGGAGTAAAATGAGGACTAGTAATTGGATGCAGAACCTTTATTAACACTTACACTAGTAGCTAGAACTATGTTACAGTGAAGTAGCAGTAAGAACGGAAGCAAGTTTCAATTATACAGTTTATAATCTAAGAGTGAGATAAGATAAAATAAACTAAAGAATAGGCATTGGTAGACACTGAGAACAGAAAATACTAAAGAAAATGTACAGTGTATTTCAGGTACTGGGTGTGGCAGAGGCATCTGAAATAAACTTGAAATTAAATACATAGAAAATAGTTTCATATTTATTCCAAATATTTGTGAAAACATCTCTTAACACACAAGGATGACAATGCATTTGGTAGGAGACAAACATATATTCCAAAATTTCTATGTAACAGCTTTCTAAATGTAGAATTTTAGAATAAACTCTTCAAAGTGATATATGATAGACCTTTTAGGTAAAGAGCTGTTTCTTAGTCTCCCAGTATTCAGATCAACAAAGGCTAAGTTAACAGTAAATTAAATGGACTGTGGCCTTATGGTGAGATTTCTGTGCAAAATTCTGTGATTGCAGTGCTGTTCATTTACAACTCCAAAAGTCTCATCGTAATTGTCAGTTTTATGTAATGAAATATCTGTGAGACAAGATTGTAGTGCTTACAGAAATGTTGGCATTACAAGTTTATTTATTTTATATCTGTCTGGTATAATTTTTAACTTGTGGTGATTAAATAGACAGTGGTAGACTGTTATGATAAAGAAAGCATGAGAAGCTTTTCTTCAGGCAAGCTTAAGCAAGTTAAAGCAATTGGTATGGCTCTATTACACGTATGTACAGATATGGCAGCAACTACAAATTCTGAACAAATTTTCATAATACAAACTTATAACTTTTAGTCATCTCCTTCAGGGTATTGTCTGACATCAAATTGGTCAGGAAATACAGTAGCATATTCTAAGTGCTGTTACCTGTAACACTTCTATCATTCTGGCTGCAGACAATAAAGAATGATCCAATATGCTGCAACTGACATAAGGAGTTTTCTGGTTGACAGGTAGTCCAAATGTCAGTTGAAATGATGCACTTTCTCCTATATTGCAAAGTGTAAAGCAGTTTCAGTTTCACACACACAATATGTTTTAGATTTGTGGCTTGCTAATGTTTGAAAAATATGCTTACAATGGTATAGTGTGATGTATTGTGGCTTCAAATGCTACATAACCTTAGTTAACCCTACAT
>JAVSBS010026859.1:52129-69210 GCA_033124195.1 Coracias cyanogaster | reverse complement strand
ATGTATGGCAATAAATCAAAAGGTAGTGTCCCTGTAAGCTTCTTTAATTTCCTGAAATAACCTTACGCTTGCTGTTATACCTTCCATGGCCTCTCATCCTGCTCCACTTCTGTCTCTAACTTTCCTCTTTCTCTTCAACCTAGTGCTACCCTGCAGCTACTTTAAACTTTTTTCTCTTCTGGTCTTCTGAAGCATGTAGTAGAGAATGAGTTTTGCTAGCTGCTGTTGAATACACTAATGTAAATTAGCCTATCGAGCTTTTTGTTTTACTCAAAAGGCTTAGCTTTTTATCCTATCAAATTTTACACAGTTTGAAGTGTAGAGTTGAACATCATAAAAGCATACTTTGAGGACTGATACAGTACTTGAACACTTTATACCACACTTTGCTAAAAATGAAGCCTATATTTTAGCTATTTTTTTGAGACTGCATGTTTGCTATACCTTAAGATCTCTATACTTTATCAGCTGAAGTGCGCATTCTTGATGAAGAAATTACAATGAATAAGGGTCAGTGTGTTTGCAAAACATAGGCAGGGTTGTAATAACAGGGACTTGCAGCTCAGAATATGGCTTCACGTATGAGCCCAGTGTTTTCTAGCTCAGTCACAAGACTGATGTATTGCTCTTCCAGTTACCTAGAAATGCATGCATTTTGACACATTTAGAGAGAAAATCATACTTTGATCTTGATTCGTTGAAGAATAGCCAGTATGCATACACTGAGTTATATCAAGGCTTTTATTGAGGATTACCCCTCATATGCTGATAAGTCTGCATCCTAAATCTCCTCTTGTCCTTTATGGTCATGCCGATGAAGCTATCACAGTGAGAAAGTGGAGAGGAGTTAACTTTCCCAGTTCAGGTAGTATTTTTTTTGTATGTATACTGTTGATAATATAATGTTAAAGCAGACAGAAATTTAAGGTTTAGTGGGTGTAATGGAAATACATTGTAAACAGTTTAAGCCTCATACTGGAACAGACACGGTGTCATTAATCATTCAGTCAAGAGACATTTACAAATATTCAAGAGTTGAAGGAATAAATAATACCAAGCACTGTATATGTGCCAGACTCTTTGGTATGCATCCTGCAGCAGAAAAATCCTGCAGCAGAACAACTGGTAGAATCTGGTGTTCTTGCAGTACTTGAAAAGTTTACTTTAGGATGCCTAACAGTACACTTCTGTATTTGTTTTGGTTTTTTTGCTTGAAGAACAAAATATAGGCTGTATACATACAAGTTAGAGAATGCAATTGTTTGAAAGAGGGAATACAGTCACACTGGACCTGTGTACCGTTCCAGCAGTTCCACCGTTTCAGGAGAACCACATACAGCATACTACAGGACAAACAAGACATAAAGGAAAGAAAGTGCAGTGAACTATTAATTCTGACACAATTCTCATTAAGATTATTATGGAGGATCTGCTAAAGATAAAACCATTGAAGGGAACATTGAAAAGAAAGCTTAGTTTAGCTCTCTGTTACCTATAATCTGGGACATAACACCTATTTCATTCAGGTTGAGTGTTCACTTTTTTTGATGTACCATATATGCTGTGTGGTGGCATAATTCCCCTCCACTCATAGGCCACTTTCTAAAAGGTATGAGATTCTCCTCCCTGGGCCACACAGTAATTCATTGGAAAAATACAGGTTGTGAAAGGCAGTGTACCAGAGCATTAAGGCATCTTGTTAACATTCCTGCCTCCTGCCTCCGCTATTCTCTGAGAACAATAATGACAATTACTTCCTGCAGTGGAAAATAATCTTGAGATGTCCCCTTGGCACACCTGGCTCTTAGTCACCTCCTTATCACCTTGGATGATCAGTCGACCCTCTTATGACTTAGTACACTTATACTTGGGTTGTGGCCCAGAGTGGGGGTACCAGGACCCCAAGATCCAGTGAGCTCTGGGCATGTGCAAACCAGAATATTGCAACACTTGAGTTAAGACAAAATGGAAAAGTACCTGACAAAACTCAGTTATCTTGGACTTTATAAATAGTGATCCAAAACGAGACCTTTTGAGCTCTCCTAGACTGCAGTGGGTTGCATCCAGCATCTCCTCTGTGTTGGGATGCCTCTCAAGACTCCCTGTTGATGAAGTTGACACAAGGCCTGGGTAAGACCACACCTCGAGATTCAAGTCCCACCCACTGAGAAATACTGATGCACTGTATGTGGAGTGTTTACTCTAAAACTGAAGAGGGAAATTTCGACTATAGGCTAGTCTCTTCTGACCACCTATCTAGCTGTTTGATTTTATGCATTTGCTTTTATGAGTGTGACCATCTACATATTTCACAGGCCAAATATTTCTGTGTCTGCATGCTTTGAATTTATACATATATGCATACTTTGGTTTGAGATATCTTGTAGTAAGCTAGTGTGAATCTTGTCATCCTCAAAGCTGCAATTAAGCCACTGTTTTACTAAATCTCTTGTTATAGTAAATGCTGCTAAAATTAGACTTTGATTGATCTCATTTTATTGATAAATCCTGAATTGCTGATAAATCAAACTGTGTCAAACATGTTCACCTGGAACATACTGTCATAGTGAATCATCCAGCATCATACTTCCTGTGAAGAGGAGGTTAATTACAGAGCAGATATCTACCTGTACACTATGGAGAACCCCGTGCCAGAGCAGATGGATTTGCTTGAAGAAGGCTGTGGCCTGTGCTGGAGCAGGCTCCAGGCAGGACCTGTGACCCCATGGAGAGGATCTCATGCTGGAGCAGGTTTGCTGCCAGGACTTATGACCCCATGGGGAACACATGCTGGAGCAATCTTCTTGAAGGACAGCACCCCGTGAAAGGGACCCATGCCGGAACAATTCTTAATGAACTGCAGCTGTGGGAAGGACCCATATGGGAGAAGTTGAAGACTGTCTCCTTTGGGAGGGACCCCATGCTGGAGCAGGGGAAGGGAACAAGGAGGAAGGAGTGGCAGAAACAACATGTGTTGAATTGACCACAACCCCCATTCCCTGTCCCCCTGCACCACCAGATGGTAGAGAAATCAGGAGCAGAGTAGGAATAATGGAAGAGTACAGGGAAAGTGTTTTAAAGATTGTCTTGTAATTATTTCTCATTCCTCTACTCTCATTTGATTGTTAATTAAATTAATTTCCCCAAGTCAAGTCTGTTTTGCCCGTAACAGTAATTACTGACAGATGTCTCCCTGTCCTTATCTCAACCCATGAGCCTTTCATTATATTTTCTCTCCCCTGTCCAGCTGAAGAGGGGGAATGATAGAACAGCTTAGTGAACACCTAGTGTCTAGCCAAGGTCAACCTACCACAGCATCAAAGGGTAAATTGAGATCTTGTGGACCAGAACTGAATACAGTGATAACTATGCACATGTGGAAAGTCTAAATCATGTAGAGTGGAAGTTGTATGAAGGTACTACAGAATCAAGATGACAAAGAGACTAGAGAGACAGTTGAGTGTAGTCATAGGCAGAATCAGGACTTAATGCCTCAGTAAGTGACTGACCTGAGATAGGACAGTCAGAAATACATATGCATACATGTATATACATGCAATAAGAGGACTAACTCAAAATAGAGAAAGGGGAACTACAAGAGAAATTGTAAGATGGATACAAGCACATTGTTAATAAAGCAAATAATTAATGAAAGATCAAGAGGTGAATAAGCTACCAAAGAATCAATCAGTCCTTTAAGGAATGCATGGCCTAATATATGGTAATGACGGACAAAGGTCATATCTTGAGCGTGAACTATATGCTAATAAGCTCTGCTTCTCATTATTTGGTAACCATTGTATGAAAGAGAAAATAGCAAGAGCACACAGAACAGAAACTGGCAGAACAAACACAAAAGTGTTAGAGGATATACAAGAAAGACTGGCAACTCCATTCACCACCGCTCTCTGGGCCCGGCCATCCAGCTAGTGAGTGATCCAGCAGAGTGTACGCCCAGCCAGGCACAGGGCAGCCAGATTTTTCATGAGAATGCTGTGGGAAACAGAATCAAAGGCTTTACTGAAGTCCAGCTAAACAACATCCACAGTCTTTCTAATAGACAGAAACAAAATGGCACGGACTGGGACTGACTGTGATTCCCATTCCCCGCCTCCCCTGCACTGCTGCCCTGCTGACGAGGGATGAGGTAGTGGAGGTATTCCAGGAAGCCCCAGGTAGCCCAAAAAGAAGGGAGGGATAGGGAGAACGGTTGTATTCAAGATTTAGTTGTATTTATTATTGTCCTACTCTGATCCAGTTGGTAAATTGGTGGTGGTTTTGTTTAAATCAAATTGATTTTGTTTCCACAAGTTAAATCTGTCTTTTGCCCAGAATTGGTGAGTGATCTGTCCCTGTTACTTGTCTTGGCCGTTGAGGCTTTTGTTGTATTTTCTCCTCCACATCCCACCAGAGGTGTTTAGGAGTGAGCAAGCAGCTGAGTAGCTCTTTGTTGCTGGCTGGGTAGGCTCCAACCATGACAGCTGGTAATTCCAGCTAGGGAAAATTCTTTTACTCGCTGTCTCTAACCTTGAACTGATGGTTCCATTTTGAAGATGACAATTTCCTCTTTCAAAATGTAGCAGTGTTACAAAGGAACACATTGACCTCTCTGCTTAGCCTGAATGAGGGCAGCTGACCTATTCATCCGTTTCAAACTGCCACTGGTGTTGTCAAGTACTATCTTCCTTCTGAAGAGTATTTTCCTCGTCTTTTGCAATTGTAATTCTTTCTTGGAACACAGACTGAGTAGATCCTGGTACCAATTTCAGCCAACAACAAAACTCACATGTACTTCCTTGAGGTCAGGGTCTTCTTCTTGGTAGGTGTAACACAATATGAGGGCTGAGATTATAATAAATGTCAGCCTAGTTGCCACATTTTGTTTTTGTGGATCTACATAAAAATGAGCTGATATTTGAAACATTGCAAGAGTTCTCTTATGGCTGGAATGTTTCTGAAACACTTTGTTCAAAGTGTGTTCGATGACGGTTGTCATATGACTTCTGAGAACAGAATGATGTAATGTTCATAGGTATAATCCTTATAATAGTTTTTGTTCCAGGATGTGCCTGGACTTTATTTAAGCAGACATCCTGTCTCTAGGTCAACCTCAAATGTTAGCAATTTCATATGCAGTAATCTGACTTTATAGTTTGAAATCTTTAGAAATATAATTCCATCAAGCCCTTACACCATTCTGATTTAAGGTCAAAAGCATTCCTCCATTGACTTTGCCCTTTCCTCTAAGGCAGAGATACATATGTCTCAGAGGTACTCTTTATTTACTCGGTGTGCTGAGCTCTGGAGAAAAATTACTTGACCAAGTAGAAGGCATTCCTGGCTGTGAAAAGCAGTGACCCATCAGTTAGGACTCAGAACAAGGAGTGCTATATCTGGTAACATCAGATACTCAAAAGAAAAAGTAGCTTGTGTAGGTTGACAGTCATCCACATATGAATTTCAGGCCTTGATCAAAACAGACTTTAAATTAGGACTGGGACATTTGTCTAGCCCACCATCCAGGAAAGTCCGGAACAACAGTACACGGTGACTAGAGATCTACTGTCAGAAAGTCCAGCTCTCCCAGTGATTCACTAGTAATGGTGAATCACCTTTTCCCCATTAATTCCCTTTAAATTTAATTTCTATTTTTGTGACTTAAGACACTCAAAGCATGTGAAATGTGTTATATGAAACAAAAATACTCTTTTTACTTTATTTTTTTCTCTTATAAATTTATTGGATGTATGCTGGTTCTTGCATTTGAAGAAATACTGACTATTTCTGATACAAATTCTCTGTAACCTTCTTGTTTTAGCATTCCAGGATCAGATTTCCCTTTTTACTCTTCTATTTTTGTTCAGGCTATGCCTTTTAATCTTAATCTTTACTTATCCTGTACTTCCAGTTATCTACCTTACCCTTCTCTTTGCCTTCTGCAGTTCCATTGTCTCTCTGTCCTTGGGTAACCTTGGGAGGTGGAATAATCAGAATTATATTTGATATTCAAGACGCTGATGCCTTATGGGCTTATATAGGGAAAGAAGGAATTTTTTTTCAGTGTACATAGAGAGCTGCATTGTGGACCCAATTTTATTCTCACAAGATTCTCTCTTTACATCAGAAAAAAAAGAGAGGAAATTAAACACATGGTAACTATAAGAGTAAGTTCTTACCTAGTTTTTCAGACCTTGGGGTTTTAAAAGCAGAATTTCTTGTGAAATAGAGCTGAGGGCATGAAGTTAATGGGAAATATAAAAAACAGTCTCGTCTTTTTACTCACAAACAAAATCTGTATCATAAACAAAGTATCAGTCGCTGACCTGAATGCACTTTCAAAAGAACCAGAGAGTCTGAAGAAATTTCTCCATGGGGTCCATAGTAATAGACAAAGGCAACATTAAGGAAAAAAACTAGTTTCTTAGCTAAGGATATATACATTAAACAGAGTAAAAAGCATCAGATGAATAGAACTGACTTACAGTTGCTGCAAATCCAGCCTGTGCCAACTTCCAGTGAATTCTCACCAAGTCCATATCTTTCAGAAGACGTTCTGTTTTCTCTGGAAGTGTATATACAAACACACAATATTAATAAATATTACAAATATAAAAGTATAACATGTTTTTATTAGATACATGATATAAGGCATATTGATATATGATATCTTGATATACGATATCTTGCATATATAATGACTATATTATTTTTGTATACTATTTCTACTTCATTTACGTAATGTGTTCATGTAAATGTACATGTTCTTGGGCACTCTTAGGCCAAGCAGTAGATTCTACTTTGCTCATAATTTATGTGAAATGTAGCAGTAAAATTAATCCAATGATCAATAAACTTGTTTAAACCTCTAGTGCTGAGTGTGCAATGGCAACTTTGCTGCTTCCAGTTGGTGGAAATCTCTTCTGGCAATATCATTCCTGATTCAGTGTGTACTTTTTCTTTGGCTTTGTGGTTCCAAGACTGATGCTGGCATTTGTGTTTTCTCTGCTTAATGCAGGAGAAAAATGAGATTAAGAAAGATTTCACAGAGGGTTATAATGTGAGGCAAAGGATGAATTTCACTGTTCCCAAGAAAAAGTAGTCTAGCAATCAGGGATGAGTCAAAGGAAACTAGCTTGACTAGAAGGTTCCCGTATGAATTTTATGAGGCATTAGTTGCATGTTTTCAATATTTTTTGTTCATGTTTATTTGAGTTTCATGCAGAAATTGATCTTGATTCATGTGATAAACTCAGGATACTGTTTTTCAGGATTTTCATCCAGTATTTTCAAAAGAAAGGAAGGAGGAAAGAAATTAAGAAAGTAGGAAAGATGGAAAAGAAAAAAGAGAAAGAAGGAGACTATGTTTTACAGTGCTGCTGTTTGTGAGTACAGCCACAACATTTACTGTGAAAACAACTGTTGTATATATTGCATGCTATAAAACCATCATGTTCTATTCTAAGTTTCGTTTCTGAAGCACTTTACCTTTCAGCCTCCCCAAATCAACTGATAACATTGGTCAGAAGGCTGACAGTTTTTTTTCCCATGCACACACCCCCCTGTAAAGTATATGGTATTTGTGTACATATGGGAGATACACTTATAAATGTTATTGGGAGATGTTTTCAGATGACTTGAAAAAATTATTTATAGTTTTGTTCCTGATGAGTAATTGAACTATTTCTTAAGCATACACAGATCATTAGGTAACATGGCTAAAACATATAGTGTCTGAAGCCAAGGGCACAGAAAGGAGCGGTATTTATACTTAGGGCCATCAGGATCTTTGTTTCCTTTCTCTGATAGCTCTGCAGCCACAAGCTGAGGGCAGTGTTTGCAATAAATACGGTAGGAAGGTCAGACACACCACTGTGGACTGATGTCATGCCTTCACAGTCTCTTTAAATAACATGGCTATATCAAACTCAGAAGCCTTCAGTCTTACTGTCAGATGTTCAGTGTTTGAGATACTATTGAAGCCTAAGTGCAAAATTACAGTGGAAGTTTAAAGTCTTTTTAGCAACTTTTTTTGTGCATATGTGTATTGCATACCCAGATTTTGCCAGTGGGGAGGCTGCAGTGGTCTATCTGAGGAGAGGCCAGGGGCTGCCCCATGCCAGACCCAGCTGGTTCCAACCAGCTCTGAAGGACCCACTACAGGACACAGCTGAGTCCATCAGCCGAGCTGGTAGCACCTCTATGATAACACATTTAAGAAAGGGCCAAAACACTGAAAAACAGAGAGGAGAAGAAATGTGAGACAGAACAGTAAAAGCACCAAGGTCAGATAAGAAGGAGGGGGAGATGCTCTAGGCACTGGAGCAGAGGTTCCCCTTCAGCCTGAAGGAGAAACCATGGTGGAGCAACTGTTTCCCTACAGACTGTGGAGAAGTCCGTGGTGGACCAGGTATCCACCATGGCCCAGCAGGTGGATATTTTCTAATGGGAACAGTGAGCAGTGGAGAGACCACTCTGGAGCAGGTTTATCCTCAAAGACATGGGAAGGGCTCACACTGGAGCAGGGGAAAGTGTGAAGAAGAAGTAGTAGCAGAGAGGAACAGCTATGAACTGAATGCATCCCCATACCCTCTGTACTGCTCAGGCTGTAAAGGAGGGTGCAGATGAGCTTGGAGTGGAAGAGTGATGTGGAGCCTTATAAAAAAATGGGGGAGGAGTAAGGTTGTTTTAATTTTTCACCATGCAACTCTGTTTTAACTGGCAATGTGTTACATTAGTTTTCCACAAGTCAAGTCTGTTATACCAGGTTACTAAAATGCCTGCGTTTATCTTGACCTATTAACTTTTTAGTCTTATTTTCTCCCCTTGTCCTCTTAGAAGAGAGAGAAAGTGCAGCTGGATGGGCATTTGTTAGCTGACCCACCTTGTAAGCAAGGCTTAAAAAAAGCTCTGACAAATATATCTTATATATATATCAGGGAAAGCTAAATACTCATCATAAAATTCTCAGCCTTTGCATAACTGTTCCCCATCTGCAAAACTCCAGGGAGGAGTAGAAACACGTTTTTACAACAAATGATCTGTAGTCTGTTGAAGTTCAAAGTTATAAATTATTGGAAGACGGCCAAGAAAAGGCAGAATGATCTTTTAATCTGTTTGGGATTCAGATTTTTTATCCAAACCTTAGTATTCAGGATCTCTAACTATGACTTTGATTTTTTTTTCAGATTACTTGTTAGGTATCTTGAAGACTGTTGGCCTTAGTTTTGCGATAAATAAACTCTGTGGTAGGTATGATATATGTCACATTACTGAAGGCTAAGAAACAAATAATATTTTTTAAAATAGGGTTTCATTCCAAAACTTATATTCCTCTACACTAGTTAGAACTAGTAATGCAAGTATCTAAACAATGAGAGGTCAAAACTCATTAATATAAATTACTTTCACCATCCTTTGAGTTTATTTGAACCTTCCCATCATGATTTTCTCTCTGGCTTTTATGACAAAAGTAAGGAGGTTCAGACCTTTGGGAATATACCTGATCTTCTACCAATATGTTAATCGAAAAAAAACTTTTGCTGTAGAACAACAATTTCATTCTATATGATACGTACCAACCCTATATTCCCTGGGAATTGAAATCTGATTTCCTTCCTCTTTATTATTTTTCCCATTGTTGTGAATGAAGTTTTGTCATTGTCTTCAAATATGACTAAATATGTATAGCACAGTGGAAGTTTACAAAACACTCAAGTGAAGGAAAAAGTGTTGGGTTGCTGTATCCTATTTTGTATTAGATATTCCTATAAGAAGCTGTTGACATATATGTGTGCATTTATATAATACATCTATATAAATGTGTGTATATGAAAATGTCCAGATCAGTCAGGTTTCTGTCTACTGATCATTTAATATGTACTGTATTGTTCTTTGTGGAAAACACTGCTCCTATCAATAGTTTTGATAAAGACTAATTTTTATATGCAAATATTATTTCTAAAATATTTTCTTTGTGTGTATATATAAATATAAAGAATTTCAGTTTTGCTTACTATTATTGTTTCTCTGTTTATACCTTACATTTACTAATGTGGTGAAACACAAAAAAGAGTACATTAATCAGGAATAGAGTTTCTGTATTACAATATTTTGCATTTCATTTTACATTTTAATATATTCCAAAGTCACTCAAAGTATCTCTTTCATTGTCCCTAATTACCTTATGTTTGTCACATTAGTATGTTGCTATAGAAACCACTGTATAATAAAAAACCAAGTTCTTTTTATTTCAATGGTCCTCTATAGAAGAACCTGCTTGGAATGGACATGAAATATTAGATTTGAGGGAAAAAAAAAAAAAAAGAATTGTCCTATACCAGCGGAAAATTTGTATATATCATGTTTCATTTTCAGAAGTGACTGGATTAGCCTCAGTTTGGTCTTTTATCTCTGTAGCTGAAATACTCTTTAAATGAACTTTGATTAATAAAAATGAATTTTACATATGTTTTGGTAATACTGGAGTAAGACAGTACTGCTGATAAAAAGAAGAAAGCAGGAAGCAGTTCAGCTGTATCTCTTCCATGCAATTTTCAAAAGATAAGATACAAGCATCTTTATTATCTGTAAAATGCATATTTTACCAGTTAATTTGGTTCAAATAACTGAAAAATTTGATAGTTCCCACATGCTTGAACCTCCACCTAAACTAAATATAGTAAATCTTCTACTTAAGAAATACATTTCAGAGCCTGGTTTGCACAGCATTGGTATTAAAAAATGGGGGATAAGAGCTTATTCAGGACGCAGTCACATTTCTATAGTATATACCTCTGCAAATTCTTGTAAAATTCTATTACAGGGCTATCAAATTTAATCAGCCAGTCAGTTCTGAGCCAAAGCCGTGCACTCTCTACATCTTAAACTTGTCATACTAATACAAAACAGGCACTAGCTGTTTCCATTTTTGAAATCTTATTTTGATCGCATAAATAAGTAAAGCAAGAGATTGCCTTAAGCCAGGTTGTTTTTCTTTCTTGTCGTTAAAGAAGTAATTTCCCTCCAATCTTCCTTTTCTTTACAGTTCTGCCATTACAACTACATTGAGACTACACAAAGATGTGGAACAGTGCACAAGACTGCAGATGCTTCAGGGAGGGATACAGGTTTTTTAGGAGGAGAGGCTGGGAAGGCATAGAGAGGGAATTGCCCTTTAGGAGGAACAGCTGAAATGGATGGAGGTCTTCCTCCATGATGCCTGCAGGAGTCAGTCAAGAGCTTATGAGTAAAGACTAGCGGGTAGACTGACATGGGTGCTATTGTGAGGAGTATCTGTTATAGACCTCCTGATAAGGAAGAAGTATATACGGCCTTCTTCAAACAACTGGAAGAAGCCTCATTCTAAGATAGCAAATGTGTACACTGGTGCAAGCCAAGTCCTAAAAGAAATATGGTAAAGATGTTGCCACGTCAAAGTTATTCATGTCACACTTAATAGATATGCTAGGCAAGGATGTCAAATGCAAACTATGTAACATGTGAAACTGATCTCATGTCATTTAGACCAGTGGTTTACTCACTGATGTCTAATTGTAATGTATATTTTTAACACAATGCCAGAAGCAAGATTTTAATTGATAATTGTTTTCTATGTACTTGGTCAAGAAGAGAAGGAACAAGCTGCAGAGTTCTACACAAGTGGATGAACTCATGGGATTCTTTCTTCCTCTTTCTGCTCAACTTCAAGGCTGTTACTTAGACATTTTTCCTTGTGGTTATATGGTGGGCGGACCCAGGACATCTAGGGGGCGGATTACAACAGCCGTATTACCAAAAAGGTGTAGGAAGCTAGTGACAGTGAGAGATGACAGCAAAGTGTATTAAGCTTGGAGGCACACAGTAGACTTGAGCTCAGAAGTGCAACAAGTGGTTTCGGAAGCAGTTATCATTCTAATAGCTGATTTGATTGAACTTGATCAAATTACACCCAGTACATCCAGTGCATTCCTGTGCAGTACACAATCCTTAGTTAATTATTCAAGGAAGTCCACACTAAAAGAGTTAGGCCACCAAAAGGACAAAGCATTGTCTGGAAAAGATAAGACTATTAGTTTCAGCAGCTGTCCAAGACAAGCATCCAACCTTTTTTCTTCCACTTCAGAAATTTTAAGTGGTGAGCTACTCAAGGAAGCAGAGAGGGACCAAAGAAGCTAAGAGGGAAAGCAGGAAGAAGGAAGGAAAAAAAAATCAGTATACTAGAATAATGAAATTGGAAACTATGTATTATTGTCTGCTAGGCACTGAAACCTAGGAAACCTAACAAATAAACTTATTCAACAGCTGCTCCTAATCTTAGCGTTTCTGCTGCTGTCCAGACTAAATTTTATACTGCATGTTATCACATACTAAAACATCCCCACCCATACTTAAAAAGCACATAAATCTGAAGGTGATGTTTCATAACATGAAATAATATGTGGTCTGGAGGCAGAGAAGGTGAGATTGAAACTCTTTGCATTCTCAAAATGAACCTTAAATCTGACCTGAATATTAAGTGAGTCAACCACAAAGAGGATTTATTATTCTATCTGCCAATTCCTTTGGCCTTATTTTTCAGCCAGGGAAAAGTATTCCCAGAGAATCTATTTTAAAACAACTTTCTACTTTTTATTTAAACAGAACACTTATCAACTGTTTGGGGTATCTATGCACTTTAAAGTCATACAGCACAAGTTAACACAGCTCTAGGGAAACAAACAATTATTAGCTGCTACTTCCACTTGGGTCAGTAATGGTTTGGGAAAGAGAGTTTTGATACCCAATCAAGCTCTGATAATCACATATTTACACTATTATTTGATGTTTCCAGTCTTATATCTGCCTCCATGAGATATTTCTTAGAAGTATGTGGAACTGAAGAAGTGCTATTTTTTTCAAAATAAAAATTCTTTTTTTAAAAAACAATATTAAATACTTCTTGATTACTTAACGTTGATTTTTATCTCCTACAGTAAGTATGCTCGTGGCTTAACGAGATGCAATAAGAACACATTTCTTCTCCTGAGAGAAGCACAGCTGTTCCAAGGAAAGAATCCAAACCCTCCACCATCATGCTATCACTTTAGATTCACATAGGAGGGAAAAAATTACTATGACAAGAAAATTCTTTGCAAGGTGTCAAGAGATTCAAAGACCGTGCTAGTACTTAGAAGATTAATATAGTCTGGTCTAACACAGTGTGCGAAACCGACCTATCGATCCCCTTCCCTTTTGGGAGACGGCATGGACATTTGCGCCCGGACCGTGACACACAGTTCCTATTTTTCTTTCTTTCTTTTCTAGAGCAGTGGTCCAAAATCTTTCAAAACTCACCTTTATGCCAGCTTTGATCAGTATTCTGATTCAACCAAAGTAGAGAACAATAATGTAACTCAAAATTTAAGACATTCTCAGAAGTGGAAGAAAGCCATGATTTAAAACTATTTTACCTTGGATTTGTAACAGGGCTTCAGATTAAGGTCTCCTCATGTTTCTTGTTTGGCCCTAACACCATGGTTGTGTATTGATTATTTTTTATTTTTTGTGGGGTGACCATTTAACCCATTCCAGGACTTACAATGACCCAGTCAGTGACACATTCTGCCAGAAAGATAATGACTCGTCAACATTCATCAAGTAATGATGCTTCAGTGGGTTTTATAGTGAGATGCAGGCTAAAAAGGAATACAGTTAAAGCAAAAGATATATTATCCCATCTAATAGTATATATTGGGTTTTTTGCAGTAGAAGGTCAAGACTGTCAGACCAATATTAGAGAGAACATTAATTTGTTCTTATTTATTGGTTTCTTCCAGTAAGGAATGAATAGGGAATGGAGGTTAAATTCTGGACTTAGTTCATCAACTAACGAGTAGTCGCTTGTAAAAAATGTAGTCTTCAGGTTATAATGGTTATAATTTATGTTTGATTATCCTATCTTTTCCATATTGTGAAGATATCATTGACAATATAAATTTAAAATTGTTATTGGCTCCAGACAGACAGACTGAAATATCAGAGTGCAAGTCATATCAGTGAGACTGAAATGTAATTGGCATGGAAAGCACTTCATGGTCATTCTCTGAAAATGCTCCTGGGTAATTTCTAGTCTCTTAACAGGGCATAGTGTGTCCATAATACCAGAGACTGATGCAAGTGTAAGTGGTGCAAATGTCTGCCTCTCCAGATATTGTGAATGTAGGATGAAAAAGTGAACCAGAGTTTTGCTCTAGGGGAAATGCAGGACTCACATTTGTCACATGAATGCTCAAGATGTACACGGTGGGTCTATATTCCCTCTGACGTTTTGCTGAACTCTTCTTTGAAAACTCTCAGATAGCCTATCCTATCCTTATTCCCCTGTTAATTCCTCAGAAATATTTCTGAAACATTATTAGCTTGCTGTTATCCTCTGAGTTTGTGACACAGTCATGTACTAAGATACCAAATTTCTCTACTAAAGGCAAACCAAGATAAATAGGCAGTAATACTCATCTAAGTTTCATTAGCTGTAATTTCTACAAAATTAGTATGACAATAATGTATCTGTAGGATGCCCTTTCTCTTACATATATGAAGTCTGTTCCTTAAATGGAAATAAATGGCTGCTCTTGCTATCCAAAGGACCATTATATTTTGCATATAATTTGTATTTGAAATAATAATGTATTTTGTGTTATCTGCATTTCTTTTGTGTTTGTCATACTATTTTCTCTTTTTCTCATTCCCCAGCTATATTTCCCTTTAAAAAAAAATAAATCTGTTAAGCATTCCTGATTTTTCTAGAAATATTTGCTTAAAGCCAACACAATTAAAAATACTTATTTATTATTCCTGTGACCCAGTTCCAGATATTTTTTCCAGAAGATCAAATTACTCTGCCTACTCTGAACATTTCCATTTGACAGCTTCTTAGAACATCAATGAGGAAAGAGAAAGAATAATTTGGGATTTTCCAAGAATTCCACTTTATCTTTCCAAAAGTGAATTGACCTCTTGTGTATATTACATAAATAAGTAGATAATGTAGAAGGGCTAATTTCCAAAGAGAACTCCACCTTTTCACTTGCCCATTTACAATTGTGTTTGCAAATAATGGTGGATATGCTCAAGCCCTTAGATGTCTAAATTCCAGATTGGGCCCACCAAAGAAGTAATTAGACTCAAATGTACAATAAAACAAATTCTTAGTTAATTACAGATTTAAAAATACAAACACAAAAGTGGAAATTGAGCTACAATACTATTGAAAATGAGAGAATAAAAGAAATCCTTATATGGTAAACCAGATATTCCATTATTTCTGTCTAACAATAATGCTTTTATTTAGACATTCCACTTAACAGCACATAGCCACAAAGCACTGTCCCAAGATTCTTTCAGGGAAATAAAAATCCTGTGTACTACAATAAGGCTTGAAACATAAATAGTCATGGCACTCCCAGAGGATCATGCAAGATTCTAACTACAAACAATTGCCATTTTCCCACAGTACTCAGCAAAATGGTCAAGACAGTAGACTCAGTAGTTGCATGTGATCTTTTTATTGCCCCATACCTGTGAAGTTATTGGCATTTCTGCAGACTGCTTGTGAAAAAGCTTCCATTCTGACTCAATAATATCTTATTCTTGATTCATATGATTGCTAGACGCAGGATAAGAAATAGAAGTATCAAACAACCATACATATCTCGCATGCAGTTGTTTTCTTTCTGTAGAGGAACACTAAATCTTCACTGTCTGAGATTTTTTAGAGAATTGTGATACCTGAATTAGAATCTTTGTATGTATAACAGGGCTTATCTTCATAGATATCTCTTTTGATCTCCAAAGGCTTCTCCTGTATGTCATCCACTTTATTCTCAGAATCACTTATTATATGATCCAACATATTAATTTGCCTGACAATATTTCAGATGTTTCTTCTTCTGTAATTACTTTGCAAGAAAATGTTGCAGTTTCATTTCTGGAGATGAATTTCTCATGCTGTTCTCTTATAGAATGCTCATGGACTTGCCATGTGAACACACAATATTAACTTCTTTGAATATCATGCTTTAAGGAAATGATCATAAACATATTGTTTTATAGCATCCTGGTTGCCACATTTACTTCCTAGCAACAGAATAAAATTTCCCAGTGAAGTGATCATCATTGGTAGTGGCAACATTCCAATGATAGAAAGTTGATCTGAAGAAAGATTTAAGATAGCAGTATCACAAAGACTAGAAGATTTAAAAGCAGAAGACACATTGACTTTCTATTGCTTATTTTTAAGAAAAATCTCCCTTATTTGCTCATGATTTTCCTTTGGTTCAAGGCTTTTTTCACTGATTTTACTTTGATTATTTGCTGAGATTGCTGTCCCACTAACAGTTTAAAAGTGTGATGTGAAAACGGAAAGGAATTTTTCAACAGAAATGTTTTTCCATCAAATAGCAATGAAATGTCAACTGTAAGTTTTAGTGGCAAAATGTCTGTTTTCACAAAAATATCACTAGAACACCTCACAGCTTCACACCAGCTCAGTGGTTGCCCCTGGCACACTGTAAAGCAGGAAAGAAGTGTTTTGTTCTCACCCCTCTCATGTTACACAGCTGAGGATGTGGGGGCAATTTACTATGCATGTCTTGGGACTGGTTCTGGAGCACACAGCTGTGCAGCCCTGTGCACTGCAGATGTGGATGCCTCTGGTGGAAGCACTCCTGGAGGGGCTTTGAACTTGTATCTCTCATATGCCAGAAAAATGGCTTAACCACAGAGATATTGACTGAGAAGTGGGGAAGAAGGAGAAATGTAGGAGGGTGTCTCATTTGCTTGTTTGTTTTTTTAGGATGCCATTGAAAAAAAAAATAAATAATTTTCTGTGATACCTGACATTTGGTGTTGGGTTTTGGTGGGTATTTTTTCTTCTTTTTTGTTTCTTTTCTTTTTTTTTTTCCCATGACGTAGAATTCCTGTTATCTAGCCAGTTGTAATTAGTATAAAGACATAAGATAGATAAGATAGATATTAGGAAGAAATTCTTCACTGAGAGGGTAGTTAGGCACTGGAACAGGCTGCCCAGGGAGGTGGTGGAGTCA
>JAVSBS010026859.1:37981-52029 GCA_033124195.1 Coracias cyanogaster | reverse complement strand
AGATGCTAGGAGAAAGGTTGGACTTGATGACCCTGGAGGTCCTTTCCAACCATAATGATTCTGTGATTCTGTGTGATAAGGACAGCCAGTACTTCCTAGACTTTAAAATAAAAAAAACAACACCTCATGTAGTATAACCAATGAAAACATATCCCTGAATTTATGAAACATTTACACACTGCTATATTCTCACACTCAACAAGGAATTGCTGTACTGGATCTGGACAATAGATACCATATGTAGAGATCTATCTACAGCCATATTAACTTCCTAAAATCATAGAAACACAGAATTATCCAGTCTTACCTGCTTGCTCTCTATAGTGAGGTGCAGCTGGTGGATTCAACTGACAAATACATTTCTATTCACCAGCTGATGTCTGCACTCAACTAGGAGATTGCTCTAGTGCCTGTAAGAGGAAATAGTAAGGTATATTGGCTTTGATCCCAGTACAGAAATCGAAAGTACATTTTCCACTGAATTCAACAGGCTTTAGATAGAGCATTCATTGCCAACAGAGGATTTGGCACCAAGAATTCAAATGGAAATGGAAAGTATGACAGGGTCTAGTTAGAAATAAATAAATAACTAACCTGTGAAAATGCAAAATGCCCAAACTAACTATGCCAATAAGCCAGATACTGAAGTTGGAATAAAATTCATAACCAAAAGAAGAAAGGAAGGGAGAGTAATGCTATTGATTCAACAAGGCACTTTCAAAATTCAACACAGTTTCTTCTGAGATTTTTTTATAAATAACCGTTATTATTATTTATATACTGTGAAAATTATCCCCCTTCCTGCTCTTCTCACCTGAAATAATACTTCAAGATTGTGTCAATGCAAGTCCAAAACTTCTTACTTGAATATTCTGCTGAAATATGAAGGCTTTGAGCTTCAAGGGCACATTGATGCAGAAGCCTAGTGCAGTACTGATGCTGAGATAAACGTATTTGCTGAGGTCATCCAACTTGGTACAATGTTATCCTATAAATAGGGAAACATGAATAATTTACTTATGGTTGAGGTAGCTGATAACCTGTAACAATAGATGTCATTTGTTGTTGGATATGGACTGCAATTATTATAAGATAGTACCAAAAATGTTTGATATATTTTTAAACTGTAAGACCAAACACATCAACAAAATGTCTTTTTTTTCAGAATTAACTGGTAAAAGTAGCCTTCCTAAGACACTGGATGTTTACATCTATACTTCGTGTATGGAACATCCATATTACACCGTCACTGAAACTTTCATCTTACTACCAACCTATGATCCATTATTTTTCCAGGGACATATTGTTGGTTATTCTCTTCTACATCTTGTCTAACAAGTGAAAAACCTGTACATACATTTGCCTAATTAGGAAAGTAAAATTCCAAAGAGAAAGAAATTCAAGTTAGAAATAATTGATAAAGAGAATAAAAAATTACTTGGCAGGGGTGTTATAGGTATTTTTCACTTTGCTCCTTATTCGTAAAGGCAAGCTTGCCAAGCAGATGGTGTTAAAACGAAAAGACGAGATAGATGTCCCTGAAGAACAGAGGATTGTCATTATAACATGCTATCTGCATGTGAACTTTGCATACAACAAACAAGAAAATGTGGTAACATTAAATAGTTTTCGAAGCAGCATTTGTAGCCAGAATGTTCTGTGATGTTGAACATGTCATGCACCATAATTGTGACTGAAGAGGCTGATGGTCCTAAGGTTTCTCAGGCTTCCGTGACTGGGAGAGCGATGGCAGTATGGGGACAGAAAGACTCAGTTGTTCTTGGATACCATTTTACACCAAGGTTTCCTGCAGGCATTACCCTCCTGTCTCTTTGCTCTGCTTCTGCCAGCTCCTACATTACCATCATATTGCTGCAGTTTTTCTCTAGCTTTTTAAGATGTAGTCCAAGATGCAGGAGATCAGCTAGCTGACATGCTACATGGCCATGGGAAGTTTCATAGCTGGAAAGATACTGCACTGTGTCACAGACAGGAAACTTTTGTTCCTCTGCAGTTGAAGTCCCACAGTGCATTTTCCCTATATTTGTGTGCCCAGGAGGAAAATGTGGCCACAAGTACATTAAGTAGGACAGCTGCAAAGATTCCCATTCATTACTCCCTCTGGGATACTTCTCAAATTAACTTTCTTGCAGAACAAATCACGCTTCCTGCAAACCCAGAGCACAATAGACTTTGTCTAACTCTGCTTGAATTTGGTTAGTACTGTGCAGCATTTTGGATTTATGTTGGAGTCAACATTTATTCCAGTCTCATTTTGCTTAGAAGTAGATGTGGCTTCTTCTTTATATAACCATTTCTCCTCATACTCTGCATAAATTTGTAGTAGCTTCATTAATTTTAGTTAGGGTAAGGAAGAAGACTATGGCTTAAAATTAAATTTGTTTCCTTTTGTGCTCTGTCATTCCAAACTATGCAAAATTTTAGCTGAATATCAAAGGTGAAATGTCCAGTTCTTAGGGCAGGAACTGTGTTTTCTGTCTTATCTGTAAAATATTTAACACAATAGAGGTTACTGATCCTAACTGCACCCTAAGGCACTCTCAGAAAACAAAAACTAAATAATAATATAAGGCATGTTTAAAATCTTTCTGTAGTCAATAAAAATATTCACACCAACTTCAAGAACTCCTGCTCAGACTCTTGTTTTTCATTAGAGATGGCTAAGTTTTACATTGATTTATATTCACTTAAAAGTACTGTGTATAGTGCTTCTGGCTGCTTCACGTTGTTTTCTCCTTACTAACCCTGCATTTGTCTGCAAATCATATTGTATGTTAAATAGTGCTGAGATGTTAACATATACAACCTAACGTCCTTTGGCCTCCCTTTTTTCCATTGTTTAATTTGATTTAATTATGTAGTTTTAAAAAGAAGTGAAGTGAAATAATAGATCAATGTGATAATCCTTCAACAAATCCCAAAATTTAACTAGGACTAGCTTTCTTATGACTGTTTTGAACTGTATATTGTGCAAATTGGCTCCAAACTTTGATCTCAACAGCTTGCTGCAGAAGTTGTCTATATTTTCTAATAAAGTGTATTTGATTTGATTTTACTGGCTACAGTTTGTTTTGTGTGACTATTAAATCAGGCCATGAAAAAATGTTTAAATTTCAGACATGAAATACCCTTTAAAATAAAATTAATACAGTCTAAAATGAAACCAGAGCAGATCCCAGCTCAGAATTTAGTTTATTGAGAGGAAAGCTTATGATGATAAAATTTAGCGGTATCCCACCAAAGCACCATGTATTAAAACATATGAGTTCCAAAGATCTGGTGAAAGAAAAGTGGAAATTTCTCTTGTTTACTCCAGTAGAAAGCCAAACACACTGAATGTTATACTGACCCCGATTTAAAGACTTATGAAAGTACAAAATATGATGGGCTTTCATCACAAGTGAAGCCTACATGGTAGAAGCACTCTTTTATCTATAAAGAGAAAATATTGTTTCCTAAATCTTCAACACTTTTATGGTTCACTTTTTCCTCATACGCATTTGTTCATTATTAATATACACAGAGCACACGAACTACTAATATTCAGATTGACTCCTTTTCATCCTGAAAATCTGTTGTTTTGCTCTCTCAGTCTACCCATAGACAGAAAGTGGAAATTTGTAAACAAAATCAAAAAGACATCTTCAAGCCAGTTGCTGTCCTACGCAAACCAGGACAGATTAAGATTTTATTCAAACCTGGATGTGGTCCTGTTTTTAAATTACTTTCAGCCCCATAGCCCTAGCAAATAGCAGCTCATTAATTGTCACTGCATTTCTTGCAAATGAAATGTTGCCTAAGAGATTATGTAGCTCACTTAGTGCTATACAAAAGGTCTACATCAGAGATAAAATGGGAATGCAAGCTTACGTTACCTCTGGTATCCAGTAGGAAAGCTGAAGCTTATTTTTTTCCAGTTCTAAATTTAGTGGTATCTTTATTTGTATTATAATAATACCTTTTATTATAATACCTAAAAAAAAAAATCTTTTCACAGAAGTAGTTTTAATAATATGTGAATATCATAAACAGATGTGAAACAAAATTAATTAAGCATATTAATATTTTTAAAATGTGATCAAACCTAATGCAAATTAAAAATTAAAATTAAAAAATGATATTGTAACCAAAATATTATGTATTATCCACAATAAGTATATTGTTCTTCTGCTTTTTGATACATGAAGGAGAATTTTTGGTTTACTTTTGGTCCATTTAAAGAGGTGACTAAACTAAAAATCTCAAAGTTTGCCATTTAAAGGAAAAATAATTTTCTGTCAAGCTTAATGATTAACCATTAGACTTACAATGGTTTCAAATTTTTCACATTTTAACATGAAAAGTCATATTTTAAAATCATAGCCATATGTATTATAAAGAGGAAAAAGTACACTGCTGAGGGTCTATAACAGGGATTCATGGGCTGCTAGTTTCTGAAATCAGAGTATATGGTAGTTCATACAATCATTATAGAAATCTATAGGGTCACAAAAAATGTATGCAACCAATCATTGTGATTGAATTGTGGGTGGGGGAACAATTAAAGAGTTTTTATTCTCAAATATGATTCTCACAAAGCAAAAGTGTTGCCAATAAATATTTATCTAGTAAGGATATATTGATTTTAACAAGAAAAAGACTAAAAGGATAAAAGAATAAATGAAAGACAGGACTTTTTTTGTTTTTGTTTAATGATGGAATATGAGTACTTCCCTCTTCAGTTCTCTCAGCTTCTCCTCACATAAAAAAGTGCTCCAGTCTCTTGATTGTCATTATATCCCTTTCCTGAACTCACTCCAGGTTGTCCTGTCTCTCATGTGCTGGGGAGCCCAGTAAAAGTCCTACTGACACAGCACTTCTGATGGCGAAGAGAGGGGAAGGGTCACCTCCTTCAACCTGCCTAATGTGTCCCATGAAGCTATTGGCCTTTGCTGCCAAAGAACATTTCTGGCTCCTGTCCATTTGTTCACCAGGATCTCCGCTTTCTCTTCTGTAGACTCTTTCAATTCAGGAATTTTCCTTCCCTTGAGCATGATGAGATTCCTGTTGGCTCACTTGTTCATTGAAGGCTGAGAGATATGAGCAAACCTGAATACAGATGATCTTTACAAATACAAAATAACATGTATGAAGAAGACTTATTTAACCCTGAATGTGGGTGTAAGAATCCATGTATATAGACTATCTATTAAAAAATTTAGGCAACAATAAGTTTATTCCAGAATAACCTTCCCATAGAGTACTGGGAACTTAGTAAATTTTCACCTACAGTATGCTAAATATATAACTGACATTCCGTCTTGTGATTTTCAGAAATAACAGGAACCTGGATATAATGATGCAGATCCTTTTCATTACTTATGCACTGGGAGACTATGATTTATGTCCGCTCTAGCTGAAGATACCATGGCATTATTTTCCACCTCCAGTCCAAGGCTTTGATCTGATTTTATTCTACATTTGTCTGATGAACATTTCCTAAGCATCATCACAGTTAATCACTGTTCTTGTGGATAAAAGTTCAGCTAAGTACAAATATGAGCACAAATGTAAAAATAAATAAATAAAGATTTGTTATCCTATTAATAGTATCACTATGGTAGTAAATGGTGTTAATGAATCTACAAGATCAAACAACTTTGGTTAATTTGCATCAATATCTACCACATTGGTAGACATTCTAGCACTGATAGCAAAAAAGAGAGTAATGTGTCTAAAGGCTCTCAATTTTAAAACCTCCAGAGAGTGTTGCAATGCTATTTTAAAGCACTAATTCTTTAATTCATTTTTCTCACACTCTTATAATCAGAGTATGGAATCTGAGACAGTACGAATTTTAAGACTTTAAATTTATTGGCAAATTAGTATGACTTTAAAACTATATAGGCAGAGAGATATTTTTGCAAATTGCCATCTTAGTATTTCCTGTGTCTTGACTGATCACTGTTCATTGGCAAGTTGTTCAGATATTGTATGGAGAGACATTCAGCTCAAAACTTTTAATGGAGCTTCTCTATGCATGAATTTATTTTAAACTCCAAGCTTGTCTCTATTGGGAAAAATTGAGGCATGTAGGTTTGCACAGATTTTATGTCCGTGATACAATGTACTTTGTCTGACAAGAGAAAATCCTCTTGGAACATCTCAGTTTAGTTATTTTTTTTTGTATTGAAATTATGCACCTTATTTGAGAAGTCTTGTGCTACTGGACAAAAATGGCAAATGTTACCTTGAGCATATACATTTAAAAACAACAGTACCCATTTTTGAAACATGTAACTAGCGTTATTGAAACTTTACTTTTCTTTATCATGAAAAGCACTGTAGGATCAAATAATTTCCTTTCAGGACATGCCGTTCAGCCAAGATAAGTTCTCCTGTTCATCATCAGCGCAAAACAGCAGTGGATATGAATCACTGAATTAAATCTTCTTAAATTCTAAGAGCTTTTCTTCCAATAACACTTACACTGCAATTCTTAATGCATAATCCAAAAGAAGTAGAATAATTGAATTGGTTTGGAGTGTCAGATACTTTGAAACTATCTAAACATCACTAACACTGTCAGAATTTTGAAATTCAAGAAGGTGTCTTGTTTCCCTTGGGATAAAAACTTTAAAAATAAGTTTGCCTACTGATTTTTTTAAATGCATTTGTTTTTGTGAACAGTTTCCAATACAGAGCTTATAAATTGGTTTCAAAACAACTCTGCAAATTCAAAATCACAGAAGTATGTAGTGCTCCCATACATCATTTTATACATTAAAAAAACAAATATTTAAATTTGGTAATAATATTTAATACATTTCCAAAGATTATATGAGACAGTTGTCTCCAATATGCAAAGAACTCATCTCAGTCCCCCATAGAGGATTTCTTTTCAGTTCTAAACCACTGATAAACAAAAATGTAAAACCACTCCATGTAATATTTACTGTTCTCTCTTTTTTTTTTATTTGCAGTAGATCACGTTACTGAATGGCTTGTACCAGACCATCCTTTGGTGTATTCTGAAGAACTCAAGGGGCAGTACAAAAAACATTTATATGAGAAAATACAAAGTAATTGGGATCTACACATGGAAGCTGAAAAAGCTGATCAGCAGTTCCCACCTAACTATTTAGGTGCCTAACAGTTTTCAGGCAAAGACAAATGTGCCAGAAAAAATGTCAATGTCCAAAATTTGACAATGAACCTATTTAGAGGTTCTGCCATCTTGGCTGAACCAAGCAGCTCAGGACTCCATCCAGCCTTAATTTTTTATGATGCACAAAACCAGTGTTTCTGGGCTTCAGGACCCAAGGGAGCTAAACTGACATGTATGTTCTTTGCACATTTAATACGCTCTGACGGCTTAAATCATAATCACAATGATTTTCATTAAAAACACAGTCCCTAGAGGAAAGGTTGCTTCCTACCTTTTCAGCAGTAGCTTAGAGGTTAGCACAGATAGCCATAAAGAGCACGGTCCAGGTTTTTGGACATCTTTAACTACAAATCTAAAGCATTCACTTCAGAGGAGATCCGCTGTAATCATTGTGTGGTTTACAAAACTGGAATGATGACACTTTCCATGTTCCCATTGAAGCTATGCCACTCTTCGGTTAAAAATATAAGTAAAATTCAATAACTGTAATGATGCATCAGTAAGGAAAAGATACTTAATTTTGAAGCCTAGAGGGTAGTGCATTTCTTTGTAAGCTTCTATCGACACAAAGAGCAGTCACTGAGACTATCTCTTGGAGGCTCTGGGCTTGAATTTCACACATCCAGATTCAACTAGGTTACTATTGCTGAGCAGCTCTTAGCTTTTGGGGATTAATCTAGAAAATAAAGAATTAAAAATAGTAACTTATAGTAACTAAAGACAAGTAAAAATGGGCTGTTGAAAAACTGATAGGGAAATTTAACAGGGAAACTCTTGGTCAAAATCAGCAAGAAACTTCTATATAATAATGGCATTTATTAATTAGGAAGATATAGTTGACCTAACATAAATATAAATGGAGTGCGATTTAAACAGGTTAATCACACAAATATTGTGGCAGTGAAACCTGGATCTCTGCTTCAAATGTCTTTTTGCTTATATTTGTACTATTTTTGTATTGCATTCAAGATACTCACTAGCAAGCAAAATAATCATGCAATGATCTAGTAAAATAGTCACCCAGACATATCTGTAGGAAATATAATAATGGTACATCATGTCAGATAACCTACAGCCTGGTCTACCCTCTACTATGACATTTTTTCTGATCTGTGTCTACATTGAAGGCATTTAATGCTGAGCCAGTCTTCAAGACTCCTCGCTTAGTCCATGAAGATACACAGAACCATTTACAATCAGATTCATCTCATATTGTTGCTGATATCTAAAGTGAAGCAGAAGTACTGCACTGCAAAAATGACTTGTTTCTCACAAGTAATTGTAATTTGAATCATCCTGGAATGATAAGCTCATTGCAGAGGAATTTGAGCCCAGTCATCTAGTCTGTCTCACAGGTGTGGAGAAAAGCATGTTGCTATCTTCCAGGTAAAAGTCTTTGTGGTGTCCTATAGTTCTTATGCAATTTAATCCTCTGACCACAAAGAATAAGGTATCTTCTTTAGACAGCTTGTAGCAAAACAGTAAGATGGAAATTGCACTGCATTTATACCCACAAGTTCAAGCTTTTTTCACTTCTTGGATTTATCCTAAAATTGAAATACTATTTGAGTACCCACTGTTTATTCTTGCACTGAGATTTTAAGGTCTTACAAACTACCCTCTGTTGTTGGGAGATAATATTGTTCAGGATATTTCTCTTTCACAGTGTTTAGCAATCTCATGACATGAGCTGGTGACCTAGGGACAGTTTTGTCGGACAACCAAATATTCAACGTATTGCCATAAGCAGGCTGCAAACCTCATTGTGAGAAAATGCATCCTTCCAGCAACTGTTGTCAACATAGGAGATCATAAACGTGTTTCCAGTTAAGCAGTGAAGACATGGGTTTGTTAACAGCGCTCCTCATAGTGCCTTTCTTCTGTACATTGCCTTCAGAAAGCTCTTTGACAACTAGTGAACAAAACGTGTTTCTGGAAGCAGAAAATCCTAATCACCAGTATTTGTCCTGTCAGAATATTGCCATTGTAGCCAGCAGGAAAGGAAGCTCTGAGCTTATCATAGAGACTAGGGACTGGAAGTATGCCTCTAGCCCATGTCATGTGATGTGGAAAGAAAACGTGACATGTGTGGACTAAAGGATGATATATTATTTGAAAAAATTAAAACCAATATGCAGTACATCAACATGACAACATGTACAGCCCAACCAGAAGACAAAGCTGATAATCCTAGAATGAAGACTAAACCGTATAAAAGCACTCATTTACACAAGATGAAGTTATCTAACTTGTAAAGTAATGCCAGGTGGCATAAATGCTCTCCAGAGACCACCTGTTCTGTCTGCAAATCAAATGCCAAGGCAAAAATGACTGCTGCTCTTTCTATCCTGATAGATATTGCTCATCACAGCCCTACAACACACCATTTTGCTGTTATAGTATTGGACACAGGACAAATAAATGCAATTTTCATGCTTGGAATCTAGTAGTGAATTCTTGCCATGGCAAGATCTAACAATCAAACAATTGTGCAGAGATGAATAGAAAACGATTTCTGACTAGTATGCTGACCACATCGCAAAGCTGTTGAAAAAAGGGAAAACTTCTAAACAAATGAATATTGACTTTTTCATGTTCCTCTTAAAATCAAATATGCTCAGCACTTGCTAAGACTACACTTGCATTAAAAAAAAAAAGAAGAAAATGTCATCAGTTGATTTCTTGAAGGACTCTCTTTCAGCTGATTTGGAGTCTCTGTTATAAAACAAAGGGGAAAGGTCCATTATTACTTTATACATCGACAAGGAACTACCTTTTTTCACACCATTGTCACTGAGTAATAACTTGATCAAGTTTTAAATACTATGATTTGACTGTGTTAATCTAACTAAATATTGGTGACTGCAATATTACAATCACCTGAGGTCTTTCACTGCTGACAAACAGCTGATAAGTGTGGAAGCTAAGATGTAATTCACCTTATGCTAAACTAAACCTCTACATCTAGTCAACATTCTTAAACCTAAACTCCAGTTATTATATTGACTAGACCTCTGTTATCTATAATGGGAAACCAGACAACTTATTCCTAATGAAGGCACTTACTTTTTTTATGCCTAGGTATAGAGAAATTTGCCACCCACAGGTGAATCTGAATTCATATGTCTTTTTCATGTCATGAGAAAATAGTAAAATTATTACATTATAGCAACAACATATTATTGCCCTATTTCAGCATTTACATATTTTGTGCTACCATTTTCAAAAAATATCTGAAGGAAGATAAGATTAAGAGCCCAATATAGGCAGCAGAACAAAATTATTGATTTTCTGAAGGCCTAATCCTGCAAAGTTCATGCATATCCAAACCATTTCAGGGACATTCACTGATTTTTTTCCAGCTTTGAAGATCAGTCCACTTCTGCTTCAGTAACTGTCTCTTAACTAGGGATTTATTTAACCTTCTTAATTTTAGGCAGCCAAGTATAAAAAATTTGGACATAAATCCTTATTTAGTCACCTAAATATTATTTTAAGCATTAATTTACTGATCTACTTACTGCAGTAAATAGGCATCTTATGTAGTCAAGCCTGAAAACTAGTCCTGTAATGGCAATGGAGCAGCAAACTTGAGCCAGCCTTTTATGTTTTTGAAACAGTAAGGCAACTGACAGAAGCTCTGCTTTTTCAGAAGAAAAACAGTCAAACTACTGCACTAAGCAATTCCCTTTATTAATTCTTTTAAGAAGTAAATGATCTTAAGTCCATGAGGTTTTCATTACAGTATTTTTAAAGTGTTCATTGAAAACTGAAACATTGTGCTGCTTTGTTTGTTTGTTTTCTGGTAGTTTACCTTTGACTGAATACAAATCCATTAGCTAGCAAGGGAACTGAGAACAGAAAATATTGCCAATGTGTCCTGACTTTAAACATCTGCATGGTGTTCTAATGAAAAACTCCATTGGTCTGAGGAATATCCACCTTCCACATAAACAGCATTTTAATCATATTTATAGCTGAAAGTATGATAAGATTGATTCAGCAATGTGATGCTGACAGATGCAGACTAATCAAATTTTTCAGAGCCCCAAGGACACTAACAATCCTTCCTGGCCCTGCCCAGTCCTAGCTGGGTCCTCCTCCAACCCTGCCCCATAAGCACTGTAGGAATGCTGGTGTCCAGACACATCCTTGTCACAAGGATGGGACTCTTGGCCCTACAGTATAGCTCCTATCCTAGCTCCTTCTCCTTTTGCCCCCAGATTGCCTCCTGGGGGATCCCAGACCTGGTTCATCATTTGCCATGTCAGGAGCTACCAATGGACCTGTTTGTCAGTCTGCAGCTGTATCCCGCCTGTTCAACCCCTGCATGACTGCACATCAAAGGTGAAAGCACAGCTCATGCACAGTCACCCTCAGCACCTGTCTTGACTCCCTCATGGGGCAGCTTGTCCCTCAATTCTCTATCATAATCATTATTGATGTGACTGTGGCATGGGGACACACTTCACCACATCAGGCATTAATACTCCTTTAGACCTTTCAGGCAATACTATGTTTAATTTTGGCACAAAAATAATGTTTTTCAGTAAAAAAAATTACTAGTAATGTTTCTGATACTTTCTGAAAAAAACAAGCAGGTAAAACAGAGATGGTTCATTTAATGATGTTTTGCTATTATGATGAAATGCAATTACAACTCAGGTTTCAATTTTTACTTGTTGAAAGCAACAGAATTCACAATGGTACAACTGGTTTGTCATAGAGATGACAGTGCTTAAGAGTATATCTTTTCCAGCTAATGTAGCTCAATTTTAAAAATAATATTCACACTGAATTTGTCTGTTCATAAATATGTCCATTTTTTATTACAAAAAAAATCAGGTAAAATAATTTCTTAGGTAACTCAATTTGATTACTGGGTTTCCTCTTACTAATATTCCACATGTTGCTACATATGTGTGTGGTGGTTTAGCCCCAGCTGGGACCTGAGCACAACGTGGCTGCTGCCTCCCCACCCCAGAGTGGGAAGGGGAGAAGGAGAAAAATACAAACGCTGTGAGATGAGATAAGGAGAATTTAATACAGCAATGCAAAAGCAACAGCCAGAACAACGGTAACAGTAACAGTGAGGAGACAATGTACAAAACAAGAGATATAAAGTGTACAGACTACAAGGCAAACACAACAAACCCTGGCTTGGACTGAGCAGCCCAGTTTGGACTGACCACCCTGGCTTCGCAGGCATGACATCATCATGGTATTGAATAGCCCACTGGCTGGTTCAAGTGTCCATCCTGGATATGGCTTCCTCCCAACTCCTGGTGAAAATTAACCCCATCCTAGCTGAACTAGGAAAATGTGAAAAACATCTGCTGTTGCTTCTGATGCACCTGGAAAAGAGAAGGAAAAGAGGAAATGATTAGGTAGTTGAAGACTCATTCGATTAAATGCAAATCTATTATCTTGTTCAATTGCCTGATGTTGTATGTAGGTATGCAAGCTATGAAAATGCAGAAAGTCCAGGTCCATAGAATAGTCACTACTGTACAGAATATAATTTCCCTGGCTCCAAGATATAATGAGTCTCAATAAGAATGTCACAAAAGAAAGAATAATCTGGTGCTAAGAAAAATGTTACTGAGTAGGGATGTCTTCCAGATTCCTGATCAGCCAGAGCTAAGAAGGCCTTGTGTTACTGTTGTTCACTGATTTACAAATGATTTTTTTCTATTCTAAAAAAAACACCACCCTATCAGGAAAAGAATTTGAGATTACCTTTATCTAACTCTTTTTTGGATGTTCAGCCTGTCAGACACTCCTGCTGGTGTAATCGTTAACTGTTTTGAATGAAGGCCTTGATGGCATTTAAACAGAAGAAACATAAGATCCAAAGAAGACTCAGTAAAGTGGGACAGAAGAGGGAGATCCAAGAAACAAAGTAAAAATAACTCTTCTAACTAAGCTAAGGATTTTCTACTTCTCCACCCAAAAACTGTACATACCATCAAACATACAAAATACGCTGTGGGAGAACATGAGTAGATACATGTGAAATCTGATTAAATCCCAGTGTTAGGCTTTCATTGGTTGAATGGATTTGGGAAAGATTCCAGCATTTCTGTAAATGTGAATGTAATGGAAAATGTAAATGTCTGAGGTTTTGTTTGCTATTTCAGCATATTAATTCCCTTAAGGGTTTTTTTTTCTTATTTTTCCGTTTTGTTCAGGGAGATAAACTTTAAAAAGGTAATTTCAGTCTTCTCTTAGTTGCTATTGCAACTAAGTCAGACCACGAACAAGCGAGACAGTGGCGCCGGCAACAATAGGCTCTGTTGCCAAGTACCGCACTTTTTCCTCCATTTTTCAAGGTTTTTGAGGTGGACAGGGGCTCCCTGACCAAGGGAAGGCCGAGGAAGAGGGGTGAGAGCCAGCAGGAGTTGGCATCTCTCGTGAGAGAGTCCGAGAGAGCAACGTGACTGGGGGCGTTCCCGGTGAAACTGCAGCAGATTTAAACATGGCGAACCCAGAAGCGGCACTCAGACCACGAACAAGCAAGACAGCAGCTGTCTCGCTTGTTCACGCGTGGCCAGCAGGGTGTGTGGGGGAGAGTGCACGAAAAAAAGAACCACAAAAAACCAAAACCAAGACAAAAATCAAAACAGTGATGGTTGTGACCAGGGCTAAAACTCCTGTGAAGAAGAATGTGGCGACCCAGACAGAGGTTCTGCGGGAGTACATTGGTGTCCAGGTATCCAGCTGCAGAGAGTGCCGGAGTGTGGCACTGCTGGTGGAGGGTGATGTGGGTAACACCTGTGTCCAGTGTGACCAGGTGGATGATCTGCTCAGCCTAGTGGCTGAGCTAAAGGAAGAGGTTGAAAGATTGAGAACAATAAGGGAATGTGAGAGGGAGATTGAT